>JANZLD010000009.1:52785138-52802662 GCA_026413575.1 Erythroxylum carthagenense | reverse complement strand
TAGGAAGTTGAGATATCATAGGAGTCATTCCACACAACTAATTGAGTAATCATAGGAATCTCTCTTCATAACGGATAGCGTTATCTTAGGAAGTTATTCATTCGATTGATTCTTTTCTGTAATTATACAACAAACTCTGTACCCTATTTAAACTTGTGAGAATACAATACAGAAATACTTGAGCCTATCAATTCCCTATAGGCAGGGGGACTTCTCAGGGACAGTGAAGGCAATTGGCTGGGTGGCTTCTCCCAATTTATAGGGTGGTGCACTGCATAGTCAGCGGAGCTCTGGGCTATCTACACAGGACTCTCCATGGCTTGGTGGTTGGGATATCGTCGGATCGAGTTGGAAGTGGACTCGTTGGGAGTACACCAGCTTCTATCTTCAGTGGCATCCCGCTCTCAGTCGAGCAATCCGATCGTAATGGGTATCCTGGAGCTTCTCACTAGGAACTGGTCTGTTGTTCATCGGCATATGTACCGAGAGAGCAATAGATGTGTCGACTGGCTTGCCACCCGGGCAGGTCCGGCTGACATTAGTATCACCTTTTTTGATGTTGCACCTCATGGGTGCCTTCCTCTCCTTCTAGAGGATTTGTCGGGGTACTATTTCCTCCGTCTCATTTAATTTTCTGTGTACTTTTCCTTTATACAAAAAAAAAAAGGATTCACTCACACGAGCAAAAGATATCAAGTTTCATTCGACCTAATCCCCCTTAAGTTTTCAAGGACTTTGCAATCAACAGTTTCCACAAAGCAGACAGAAGTTCTATGCCAAGCCTCAGGTGCACCACTCACTTCCAAACTTAACCGTGTATGCATAGAATGTGAACATTTAACCGACCACGGAGAACTTACTTTACTTTCTGCCCAATGGATCTGTCTTCTGTCCATACAGATGACAACATCTACCAAGAAAATTTTCACTAAGACAATGGATGATAGAATACCCAAAGGGCAATGTGTTGCCTAATTTCAGTTAAACCATTGCTAAAAGTCAAGTTTTAAGAGTCCTTTTTCCTGTAAAATTGGAATCCCGCGTTAATAAATTAATTTCTACACAATATATAAATTCGCACATGGTAAACCTTCACATGCCAAGAAAAAGCAAAACAATGAAGTACACGTTGCTCAAATACTCGGGATTTTTTTTTTGGGGGGGGAAGAGCATTAGCTCAAGAAGATTATCATAAATAATACCTGCATAAAGGTTAAATGCTGACGAGTCCTCCCATCTAGATTGATTAATCTGTATAAATGGAAAATGACTTTTACATAATAAAATGAAAATAAAATCCAGAGGAAGGTTTGGCGATGAACACTAAGTGAGTCTGCAAAACGAAATGACTTTAAGCAGTTGCTTTATTGTGTCTGAAGCCTATGCAATTACAGTAGTGGAAAAAGAATACAAGTAAACAAGTTTCTCCATACTCACCCCTCGCAGTATTGGTAAAAGATTGGAAGATAACGTAATTAATCAACAGACATGAGCACCATTCTTCTGACCCCCTTTCTCAGGCTTGCCTTTGCTGTCATAGCATAAACCCCTCTTTCATTGATCAAGAAACTCTTCAAGCCTGATTTAGGCCACAGACTTTTCTTCATGATTCACCCAAAATGATTTTATATTTGCTGCTCGATCCAAGTAGTTGCCTTCACCTTTATCACTGTTTGAATCAATCAAAGCTACTATGCTACTGACAACTGAGGTTATTTTACTCAAGAGTAAATATTTCAGTAGATCGTAAGTTTGAAGGAATTTCAATGAAGTTTGAAATAATCAAAACAAAATCATTGATTAATTGTTAAAATACGCAAGACTGCCATGAAGGTTGTCCTTGACTACTAATATCAGTTGGCAACCTCTTCCTGCCCTGGATTCTATCGGAATGGACAAATACGAAGTCACCAGAAATCTCCATCAATCAGAAAATCACATTTCAGATTCAAACCCGATATTCCAAAATCCTTCAGGAGTCATAGGAGGAATGTATTTGTATCGATGCCTAGAAACACCATCGTGATGCTCACAATTGTGTTTGTTGCCATCTGCTTCCCGGCCTTCATTATTAGGAAGAACTGCATCATAGAATTTTTTACACTGGTTGCATTCAACTCCTTTCAAGGATTCGCGCGCAGCTTTCTTTCTAATTGACTCAACATATTTAAAGCTTTTGTTGACAACAAGTTGATCTTGTATCTGTTCCTTTTCTTCTCCACTAGGCTCGGCATTTATATCCTTCGTTTCTTCATCACGACAATCAGTATTCGCATCTTTTTTATCTGGAAGATATTGCACTTCTTCCTTCATAGCCTCAATCAAGCCATTCTTTATGTTCTCAAGTGGAGTCTGGAGGAAATCATCATGAGGGTCATTCCCATCTTTGCATTGGACAGACCTCGTATCTATCCAAGAAGAAGCTGGCCGCTTTCCACTGCTTATAGGAGCAGATTTTGAAGTGGGAGGACATTTTGGAGCTATAAAACCGGAAGTGGGGGAGTTAAATTTCGATACTGGAACGGAAACAACCACTTTATCCACCATGTCAACACTCGAGCCGCTGTCGAGTTTCGGTTTCTTTGTCTCGCAAGCAGCTCCAGAGG
The DNA here is from genome assembly GCA_026413575.1 of Erythroxylum carthagenense. Lineage (NCBI taxonomy): Eukaryota > Viridiplantae > Streptophyta > Magnoliopsida > Malpighiales > Erythroxylaceae > Erythroxylum > Erythroxylum carthagenense. The sequence goes on along the minus strand of JANZLD010000009.1, from coordinate 52,800,056 downwards.
TATGCAACTCTTTGTTCTTCCCATCTAGCATGTGTAAAGCAGTTTGGTTAAAACCAGAGACATTGATATTAGCAGTCCATATCCGCAGGGCACTAGACTAGTCTTGTCAAGATCTATAAAAGCTACGAACATAGCGCATAATAAAATGAACACAGGAGTTATACAAAATCATTGGAGATGTTGAACAATTTGACCTAGTACGGTTGTAATATTACTATACTGTTATGTACTACAGTCGTGTATAAAATGATAATGTAGAGTATCAAAAGAGACATTACCAGTTGAAGTTGACAAATTTTGCTGGCGGTTCAGTGAAATACATCCATTCTCAGATTGACCTTGGCCAAGTACATTGTCCCTTGTAAGACCAAACTTCGTGCACAGAAAGTTGTACTGAGACTTGAGCCTTTTGTAAGCCTCAACAACATCACTTCTCTTCTTTTTCTCAGCTTGAAGTAATTGGGAGGATTTCAATTCGATCTCCTGAAGCGACTTCTTATATGAATCCTTTCCTTCAGCCACCTTGTCGCTACTGCTAGTGGGATTATTCTGCAGGTCTTTCAACATATCCGATAAACCTTGTACTCTGTCCATAAGCAGTTTTCTATCATTTTCAGACTCCTCTAGATGTTGCTTTTGCTTCGATAGCTTCACAACATTTCCATCAAGTTGCTCTTGTAATTGAGCTTGCAGCGCTTTCCCCTTGTCAAGTTCTTCAATTTTTTTCTTCAGCTCGGCTTGGAGATGGCTAACATTCCCCTCCGCAGATTCCAATTTCCGTACAAGTTCTTCATTCTGCTTTTCACGTTCAGTCAACTTGGCTCCACTATCAGCCAAGTAAGAGATCATCTTATTTAGATGCCGGACTAAATTCTGTCCCTTTTCCTCTTTGTCAGCCACCGTTTCTCTCTCTCGTCTAAGAGAGTGTTGGAGCCCTTCAATCTCTCTTTCTAAACTTTCCACTTTCGCAAGTAATCTAGTCTCTGCATCTTCATGCTCTTTCAACTGTTTCTCTTTTTCAACAATTAAAGAATCTTTTGTTTGAACCATATTCTGCAACCTAACCTGTAAGTCAATTCCCTCGTCAACTTCTTTAGACTTGTTCAAAAGCTTGCGTTCGTGCTCATCAATTATAATCTGTTGAATTCTTATATCCTCAGGTAACTTCTCCTTGTCAATCTTGAGATAGTGATTTTCCTCGATGACTTGTTTCATCTGCAGCTCAAGTTTTTGAATTTGGAGCAAGAGATCATTTTCCTTGCGTCTCCATATATCATCTGCTTGTTTCTTGGCCTCGGAACAAAAATTCTGCAAGCGTTTAGACTTGGACAGGAAAATAGGGTAAAGCTGGTTGCAGAATATGTACTCAATCTGGGAAATCCTGTCCTTGGCGTCCTGGATTGTACCAACAAGTACAGTACTAAGCTTATAGACGTTCTCATCACCATTATCCAGAGAACTCTCTAGTTCTAGTTCAGTAGGGTGGCTAAGTTTCATCTCCATCAAATTTTGAGGGAGTAACAAAACAAGAACATCCAATTAAACGCCCTTCCAACCAGAATAGGCCATTGTAACTAACAAACTGCGTGAAACCCAATGAACTTGCTACGATTTCCACATACATACAAAATGACGTGAGGATTTAAAATTAACAACATTAAACTGTATACCGAAGCTTGGGAGTACAAGATTATGAAATAATGGAGACGAGAGTATGAGGAGGCAGAACTGACCTCATTCCAGATTGGTTGGTTACACAATCAACTTGCTTACTGTTGTCTTTCTGGATCCGCATCTAAGAGAGACGGCAAGGAACTAGGCGGGACTGCGCGGATATCCTTCTACGAAAAAGTTGGCGGTAAACCAAAGTATGAGTTTAAAAAAGAGGCTCGGAGGTTTAAAATCAACAGTTGTTTAAAACCTTTATATGGATTTCTTTAACGAATTTAATTCAATCTTATTAATGAGATTAAATTTAATTTAATTTATATTATTTAGAATAAATTTAGTAATATTATAAATAAATTTAATTACACTATTTAGAATGAAAATAAATATAGGAAAGAACAAAAATAAATATTATTATTATAATTATAATGGTTAGTTAAAATGAAGGAATGATTACTATTATCATTAACAGTAGTTGATTTGTAAAAAATATTGAGAAATAAAAATTTTTATATTTTAATTAATTAATTAATCATATTTTGATTATTTATATTGTAATTAATCAATTACAATATATTGATTAATTAAAATATTGTAATTAATTTTAATTAATTATATTGTAATCAATTAATTATATTTTAACTAATCAATTAATTATAATATTTTAATTAATAAATGAATTATATTTTAATTAATTATATTATAGTTAATTAATTATTAATAATATTTTAAATACTTATATTGTAATTAATAAATTACAATATATTGATTAATTAAAGTATTGTAATTAATTTTAATTAATTATATTGTAATTACTTAATTATATTTTAATTAATTAATTAATTATAATATTTTAATTAATGAGTGAATTATATTTTAATTAATAATCTTTAAAATCTAATCAAGTGAAGCACAAGAGAGTGAGAAGTAAAGTAGTCCAAAAAATGAAAGAGTAAAAGAGAAAGACGCTACTTTTGAATGACACAAAGTGATTCTTGATAAGAAATACAAGACAAATAATTATACTCAATAAAAACCTATAATAAATATATAAACTTTGATGAATGTTTGGCTATAAGCTCACAGCAACATAATAGTTTTTTATTTTAAGGTGTCTTCCTCAAACTTCAATGTAATTTATTTTTTATACTTGGATGAGCGAATTCAATTTATAAGAGAGATGGATTTCAATTACATGCATAAATTGGACCTATCTATTTTTTTACATTTTTAAGCATGTGAATTGAATTTAATTACAATATTGAATTCAATTCATATATTTCCAAACACCCCCTAGCAAAATTTTATTAGATTAATTGAAATTGAGTCAAATTATATGTAAAACCCTATACAAAATTAAAAATATATAAAAACTCTACAAAAATAAAAAATTTAAAATTTTATTAATTAAAAAGTTTTGACCAATTAGATATTACTTATAATTAAATTCAACTTAAATTAATAATTTATCTTTATTAATTTAAGTCAATCAAATATTATATTATAATTTAAATTAATAATTATTTAAAAAATAAAATTTTAACGAACTAATACTTATAATTTAATTTGATTTACATTAATAACTATTTTAATAATTAATTCAAATTAAATTTATCAAATTTAAGTCAATTTATTAATTTAATTTAATTATAACGTAAGAGATATTTTTATTTATTTTATCATTATTTTAGCTAATAAGAAGAGGCCTTTCTCGATATCTGAATCCATTAAATCCTCTAAACTTTTTTTTCCTTCCAATCATTTCTTTCGTAGATAACTTTTATATTTTAATTAAACAGTACTTCTCTTGCTTAAGTAGTTCATTTCTTAGTAACTGTTTGTTTGAATAAATTTTTAGGAGACCAGTAAGTACCTTTTTTCATCACAAAAGTCTTTTTTTAAAAATTAGGTGTTTAGCTGTAAAATAAAAAAATATTTTTTTAATAGATATAACTTTTTTGGCAACTAAAATACAGCTTTTTGAGAAGTTTAAATTTAGAGTTTTTTAAAAAATCTCTCAAATAGTTTTTTAAGGTAAATTTTTAAATCAATTAATGAGTATAGTTTTTAGTCCTTTTTGTTCTTATGTTTTATACATAATTATGATAATATATACAAATTCATATTCACGTTTATCTTGCAAACTCATTATTTGACATTTTTATATATTTTAATATTTATTTTTGATATTTTACTTATGTTATAATCCATAAAAATATTTGGTTAGATATATTTTTATTTATGTTTCATATGGTTTTAAATTATATAATAATTAATATATTATACTTTGTATATTATTTAATATACTTTAAATAATATTTATATGCATAAATAATTTTTATTACAAAGTAAAATATAGTTAACATTAAAAATATTTTTTATTTTTATATTCTTAAACAGCCTATTGGATAAAATTCTTTTAAAAAAAAACTCTTTTTAAAACTACAACTAAACAATTACCTGGCTTCTTACAAAAATTATTCTCATAAAGATCTAAAAAAAACTCTAGGGATTAGGTTCAAGAACAAAAAAAGACTGAAGATAAGAAACACAATTCTTTCTACATTTTACTCTTGTATCATCATGGAGAGCAACCAAAGTCCATATACCGAACTGCTCACGATAGGTTGAGGTTTTTTTCTCTCTTGTTTTTGATAACAAGTTTTTTCATCCTTCACTTACTGTCCCTTTCGGCATCTGGTCTATAGTTGTTCCAGGATACTATGGCTACAACCACAGAGGAAGATCAGTTGGTTCAAGAGATGTATCAACGTCTAAACTTGGAGGAGGAAGAGCGGGTACTGGAATATGCAGCAGCTCCAGCGACGGGAGAATAGAACCAACCGGATAAGATCTGGCAACATTGCGTGGTGGGACGACTATTAACATAAAAGATTATAAATTTTATGGTTTTTAAGCAGGTTATGGCGACCCGTCAAAGGTTTACTGGTTAATTAAGGAGCTGGGCAACAACGTTTTTGTCTTCCAATTCTTCCACCACCTAGACGTCGAAAGAGTTATTAATGATGGCCCCTGGAATTACCAGCAAAATCCCCTCTTGCTGCATGTCTTACAACCGCATGAAAATCCTCGTCAAATAGAGCTGGTTAAACTGGTATTATGGGTCCAACTCCATAACGTCCCACATGGTTTCGTATCTGAGAAGGTTGCTGGTGACGTAGGATAGTATATTGGCGAGTTTATCGAATCAGATCCACGCAATTATTCACCTATATGGCGGGACTTCATGCGTATCAGGGTAGCCATTGATATTCGCAAGCCACTGAAACGCAAAACGCTTATCAAATGGACAGGAGGAGAGAACGTCTGTTTGGAGTTTAAGTATGAACGTCTGAATACGTTTTGCTATTTCTGTGGTATGGTGGGACACACTGACAAATTTTGTCGCCTCCTCTATGAGTATCCAAACTTTCCGAAGGAGAAGTTTGCATATGGAACTTGGCTAAAAGTTGATTATAGGCGTCAAACTCAAGTTGGATCCAAGTGGTTGCGCTCAGAAAATGACTTTATGCCGGAAATGGAGAATGGAGTTACAGGACTTCCGTCGAGAAACGTTCAACAGCAAGCGACCAGTACTGATTTTGGAAATCCCGTTGATGGTGCCGGGTTTCAAGGTTTTCAAAACTCAAATTCATATCCTGCAGATTCAATAAATCAAGGCTCACACATTAATGACACAGCATATCAGGCTCCTAGTTCTTCTATAACGGCAATCTTCGTAAATCAAGCATTTCCTTTCCAGAGGTCTACGAATCCTATTAGAGTCATGGAGTCTAAACGACGGCGCCTACAGGAGTCAACTGAGGATATACAGGAGCAAACCAATATGGAGGTGGACTTGGTGAACATGAGACAAAAAACTTGCAAATGGTGGGTTTTGGTTCCCAGGAATACAAAGAGTTATGAGTACTTTAAGTTGGAACTATCGGGAGCTTGGGAACCCACACATAGCTCGGGTTTTAAAAAAACCTTGTATTGGAAAAGAAGCCCAACTTTATTTTTCTTATGGAAACAAAAATTAAAAAAAAAGAACGAGTTTTACGAATTAAATCAACTTTGAATTTTAGTAGTTTATTTACTGTTGACCTTGTGGGTACAAGTGGTGGTTTAATATTAACGTGGAAGGAACCGAACATGGCACGGTTACTAAGTTACTCCAATCATCATATTGATGTTGAGGTTGTTATTGAAGGGATGAAACGGTGGCGCTTAACAGGTTTCTATGGCTTTCCGGAACACCAAAATAGGAGCCAAGGTTGGGACTTACTCAGACACCTCTCTTCTAAGTCCACGTTACCATGGTGCATTATAGGAGACTTCAACGACATTATGTTCTTATAAGAGAAACAAAGGAATAACTGTCATCCTAGATCACCGCTGGAGGGTTTTCGCACAGCTATTTCTGAATGCCATCTTCATGATTTGGGTTTTGAGGGTCCACGTTTCACTTGGGAGAATTGTCGGGAAGGTAATGCACTAGTACGAGAACGTCCGGACCGCTCAATGAGGACACTGTCATGGTCCTCCATGTTTCCACTGGCCACGATATCTGTTCTATAGTCAGCATCTTCTGATCATCTTCCAATTTTCCTTTCTCTAGGTGTGACAATAAAGAGATACGTCCAAAAACGTTTTCGCTTTGAATCAGAATGGGTTCTTGAAGATGAATGTAAACAATTGGTCAGTAAAGGGTGGACCGAGGGTACACTCTCCTCTCTTCAAGATCGCCTTAAGTTTTGCTCCCAGTACTTACAAGATTGGGCACAATCACATCAATTCTACAACAGTCTTTGTGAAGTAAAACGTCAATTGGCATTCTTATGAAGACAACCTATTTTGGATATGGGATTATTACGGACGGCTGAGAAACAATACGGTGAGTTATTGTTGAAGAATGAGGTTTATTGGAAACAATGTTCTAAGCAACATTGGTTAGCAGAGGGAGATTCAAATTCCAGGTTCTTTCATATGATGGCGTCTCATAGAAGGAGGAAAAATATGATTTCTCGGCTTCAGAATAACAATGGCGAGTGGGTTGATTGGAATTCAAGATTATCGGAGCTAATAGTGAACTATTACCGAGACCTTTTTACGTCTTCACATGGTGATCCGGGCCACTTTTACAATATGTTGAACTGAAGGTGACGCCTTCACAAAATGCTTTATTATTGGCTCCATATATTGGGGAGGAAATCCGTCAAGCTCTATTCTCCATGCACCCACAAAAGTCCCTGGGACATGACAGCTTCAACCCAGGTTTCTTTCAAACTTTTTGGGATATAGTGAGACCGGAGGTCACAACTGAGTGCTTAAAGTGCCTAAATGGAAACGCTCCGATGCCTGGACAGAACCGAACTAATGTGATTCTTATCCCAAAAAAGAAAACCCCTGAGACAATGACTGATCTACGTCCGATCTCTTTGAACAATGTCACTGATCGAGTAGTCTGTAAGGTGATGGCAAACAGATTAAAATCAATTATGCCACAGGTCATTACCGATACCCAGAGTGCCTTTATCCCAAACCGACTGATTACGAATAACATAATTGTGGCTTGTGAATTATTTCATACAGTCAAACGAAAGACTCAAGGTCGTCTTGGTTTCCTGGCTCTCAAAACGGACATAAGCAAAGCATACGATATAATTGAATGGCCATACCTGAGATTAATCATGCTGAAGTTGGGTTTTAATAAGTTATGGGTTACCAGAATTATGAAGATAGTCACTTCTATTTCATATTATTTTATTCGTGGATCTGACAAACATGGTCCTTTAATTCCTAGAAGGGGGTTAAGTCGAGGCGATCCCCTTTCACCATACCTTTTCATTCATTGTGCGGAAGGTTTATTAGCTATTTTATCTAAATATCAAGCACAAGGTCGTATTCACAGGGCTCTGGTTGCAAGAGGGGCCATTCCGGTGTCTCACCTTCTCTTTGCTGATGATGCTCTTTTCTTTACTTGTGCTACAAGAGAAGAGGCATTACAATTGAAAGAGTGTTTACATTTTGATGAGACAGCTTCAGGCCAAAAAATAAATCTCTCAAAATCTGAGGTGTCCTTTACTCCGAATACAGAAGCAACTATCCGCAGTTCAGTTTGTCAGATTTTGGGGGTTAATGAGCAGGATGGTCATACTAGCTATTTGGGTATGCCATCTGTTACAGGAAGAAATAAGAGACAAGTTTTTCAGTATGTGGTGGAAAATTTAACAAAGAGATTGTAGTGATGGAAAGCCAAATTATTATGGAAAGCCGGAAAGGACATTCTGTTGAGATCAATGGCGCAAGCAATGCCAAACTACATTATCTCACTCTTTCAACTACCGATGGACATATATAAGGATTTGGAAACTTTAATGAATAGTTTCTTTTGGCACTATAGAGATCGGGATAACAATGGTATTAAGTGGCTTCGGTGGAGATGCCTTGCTATTTCCAAGATTCATGGAGGCTTAGGTTATCACAACTTCCGACAATTTAACCTTGCTTTATTAGCAAAACAAGGATGGAGATTGATTAAATATCCCAATTCGTTTGCCGCAAAAATTATGAAAGCTAGATACTTCCCAAACTCTGAGTTTTTCACGGCATCCCTTGGCAACAACCCAAGTCAGATTTGGAGAAGTATATGTCAAACATGACCTATCTTAATGCAGGGATGTCGACGACACGTTGGTGATGGTGCTACCATTAATATCTGGCGAGATTCCTGGTTGATGGATGATAGAGAACCTACTATTCAGATGGAATATTTAGAAGATTGAAACTTGAATATGGTCGCGGATCTCATGATAGGATGACAATTGAATGAATCGTTGATCAGCATCTCTTTTAGCTCACGAGATGCAGCGCTTATTCTACAAATCCCACTAGGACTCTTGCTTACTGCGGATGATTGGGTATGGACAAAAAATAGGAAAGGTGAATACCAAGTCAAAGATGGATACCGAATCAGCACGGAGATAGCTAATGAAAATTTTCTAGTTGCTAGATTCCCATGGGAAAAGCTTTGGAAAGTTCAAGTCCCAGGTAAAGTACAGATTCTTATTTGGCGTCTTCTATGCAATATCCTTCCATGCAGGACCACCTTGAGAGGACGACATATGCTCTTGGATGATACATGCCCTATTTGCCTTAAGGAGCCAGAAACGACGTTACATGTTTTTTACAACTGGGTTTGGTTACTTTCAAATGTGGGATGGCATACTATTTCTTCTCTGCAGGAATGACTCAAGAATGTGGTTACATCCTTCTCACAAACACATCAGGAGGAGACTTTTATGATCATATGGAGTCTGTGGTTGTACCGAAATGATGTAATGTGGCCATCGCAAGCTCAGCCTCATTCTTACATCCTAAGCCGCGCACAGACGACTCTTTCTGAATGGAAAGCAGCAAAGACGTCAACTGCTATTCACGTCATACGAACGCCACGCCCTCCAGTGCATTGGATAGCTCCAACTCCAAACCATTTCAAATGTAATGTTGACGTTGCTTTGTTGGAGGATGGGGATTATGGTCTTGGTATGGTTATCCGCAACTTTCAAGGGCAAAATTGTGCTGGTAAATTGCTGAAGCTCCCAGGTTGGCGAGATCCACAAATTGGCGAAGCACTTTGCTTTTCGGAAGCTTTGAGTTGGATCAAATCTTTATCGTTTTTCCCCATATGCGTGGAAACGGACTGTCTGATTGTTTCACAATTTTTGAAATCTACGCATATTTTTTCCTCTTGCTTCTCCGTGATTATTCAAGATTGTAAAGCTCCCATTCATAAGCTATCATCGGTTTCATTTGCGTTTGTTAGAAAACCAGCAAATCAAGTTGCTCATACTATAGCTAGGGCGGCTAATTCTATGTCTGATTTTGAGTGGGAGGGTATGCCCTCCTTTTTTATATGACTTTTTAACATTGGTTCAATAATATGCGCTGAGCGAATGCGTTATTGTTCAAAAAAAAAACTCTACCAACAAAAATTTTATTGATATAAGTCTAATCAATCAGATGCTTTATTGTAATAGCGATGTGATCTATTCTTGAACTATCTCTTTTTGTCTTAGTTTATGTATTTATTTACCTTTTTTATCTTGTATTGTTAATTTTTACCATATTTTATGGATATCGGATCACATATTTTTACATGCTTAGTTATGCACATTTATTCATATTTTGTATCATTATTATTATTATTATTTTGCACTATATGTGGGTATATCACAATTAAGCTCTCTATTATATAAAATTAAGGTTGTGTACTATTAGACTTTTTCAATTTTTATATTTCAACAAGAATTTTACTTGACGTTATTGTTTAACTAAATTATAAAAAAATCTAAAAATCAAGAAGAAAATTTTTAACAATTTTATCTTTTTTTAACGCAAAATGGAACCTAATAAAGTTAGCCAATTTAATGAAAGCTTAATAATTGGGCCTGATTTTGTTCGATTTTCTAAGTCATCTTAACGCTCGATGAGTATTTATAAAATTACGTCGTTTTTATATTTTTTTGAAAATTGTTACCCTTTTTTATATTATAAAGCACAAAATTGAATTTTTTTTTTTTTTTGGGTTGTAATAACTATTAACTTGTATAAAATTCAGTTTTAAGTTGTAACTTTTGTCTGATACGCTTTTTGTTTCTTGCAAGTTGCATACCCACAAACAGTTGCTGGTCTGGCGCTACTTTATGTGGACGTCTTTGCTCTTTATGAGCCGCTTGGTGCTATTTGTATTAGACAGCTGTTTGACGCAATTGAATATACGTTACCTGCACAGTTGTCACGTACACTTGTTGTGGTTCCTTCATCAGCCTCGCACGCCCTTGTTTACAAGTATTTCTTTGAAGACTGCTAAATTCGAACATATACGGACAGTGACATGCTTCTTATCGCCTACTCTTACTCTACTCTCAATCAAACTACAAAGCGAAGTGAAGGGACCACGTCACGTCTGATCTGTCTAATGAATATTTACATGAAATTTTATAATATATACATGTGGTTTCTGTTCATTTTGCTACTTTTTGCCCTTTGACAGCTTTTCAAGGTTTCGAAAGGACACATCCACCAAACCCCAACCCAATGCATATGTTGTCATCTCATATTTCACCTTTTCTAATATTTAGAAATTAATTAATTAATATTCTTATAATTCAACCACCTAAAATTTTTAAAAATTAATTAACTTTTATTTAATAATCTATTTTGTTAAAAAATATAAATATTTAATTAATTTTTATAAAAGAGAGCAAATTGCATATTATATGACATTATATATAATAAATTATCTCTTTCTATTACCTTTTCTTCTTTTTTTTTTTCTTCAATCATGCACGCGCCACCTCACCTAATTCCATTAACCAGATGTTCTGATTCAGACTACTTTACGCTCTCCTTTCGCACCCAATAATAGTTTTGTCTCCCTTGCGTGGCTATTTTCGATTGGTTCAACACTCACGACCAATCATATCATGGGATGGCCCTTACTTAAACAAGACCCAAAAAATAAAAGTAAAAGTAAACTTATCGCGATATTTGTCAGTTTAACGCGAGACGCAGTTTAACTCGCTCACGTCTCGCGTTAAACTGACAAAGGCACTCAGAGAAAAAGGTTCAAATCACATGTCCTCCTCACGTGGGTCCCAAAAACTCCCTTCACCTCCCAACCGAAATCTTTAGGTCGCATAGCCGCCAAGTATGGTGGCCGGCCGGCGGGATTCTTCGGCCTCACCCGTAGCAAGATTCACGTGATTCCTCCGCCTAACCAGTGACCACGAAACGAAAGTTGGTAAGTATATCGATTGAAAACTGAAAGATCTTCAAGTTGCGAATTCAGTAATCCCACATCAAATTCAAATTTACATTCAAGCAAGCAAATCAAACAATAAACATCGGTTCGTCTTCCTAAATCTGTGATCTTCATCAGGAACATCAAAACACACATGCACGCGAGAGTAATAATATCGATATTAATATTTCATTTCCGAGGAATAAAAAAGAAAAAGGAATTCTATAGATTTTTCCGGACGGTAAGAATTTGATCTTGATCTTCAATCGGTCTTTCTTCAAACTCGAGGTTAATGATGACGACGATTCAAATATCTCTTTTCTGTTATTATCCTTCACACAGTTATCTTCTAGATCCAGAAAAGAGCAAGCAAGATCGAGAGTATCGATCTCGTGAAATTTTGGATTACAATTCGGTTTCCGGCTTTTTCAAACTTTGACGATCTTAGCTGCCTTGACAACGGGATTCTCTCTAGCGATGGCTTCGCGACCCGCAGTTTTGTAATCGTAGCTACAGTCATGACGGTCAGAGTACCTATGCTCCGAGCAAAAGAGCTCGCCGCACCGGCATCGGAATCCTGTCAAACCGACCTTTCTCCGACATCCGGAGCACCGGTTGACCCCTCTCTTCGCCGTCGCATCTAACGAACTACTTTCCCCATCGGACTGACTTGTCTCCGGACGCAGCAGATCTTTGACCAGTGAGCGAAACGAACTAGATCTGGGCGACTTAGCTCCCGATAATTTGAGTATCCCACTGGTGGAGACACATGCGTTGGTGGACGTCACCGCCGTTGTGGTGGAGATGGTGGTGGGTGGTGTGGTGGTTGTAGTAGTCGTGGAGGCGTTGGAGGTGCTGGTGGTGGTAGCTGTGAAACAGTTTTGACACATATTATTCAAGGCAGGATTTCCAGTAAGGCCGCAGTTGTTGACGCACAAGGTTAAGGTTTCAGGAACCTTAACCTCCGTCTCTTCTTTCTCCGTCTTTTGAGCCATCCTGTAGATAAGCCCCACGAACTCTCGACGGAGAAAATGTTTTGTCTAGAGTTATAAGAAGAGAGAGCTGATGAAGTTAAAGAAGAGTTGCGGTGGCCGTGGTGGTGGTGGTGGTGAAGCAGCAAAAGGATATAAGAGAGGTAAAGTCGGTAATGGCAGACAGCGATGGAAAATGGGTTCTGGCACAAGAGTCGCGTATGTATTGTATGGAAAAAAAACATAAGATTTCTTTTACTGTTTCTCGTAATTGCCCTTTACGTTCCTTCTTTATTACTTTTGTTTCCTTTCCATATCGGTCCTGACGTGTTAATCGCCATTATCCAGACCAAAGCCAGTACAGGGTAAAGTAGTATTTTGCTTTTTGTATAAATATTGGTGGGACCGCCGTTTCCACCATTTTGATTCCTCAACTCAATTCTATTTTAAACAAAGAAAAGCTCTCCGTCAGTGATATTTTCGAAAGCTTGGATCTCGATGATAGGTTAGAAAATTACAAATTTTCCCTTAATGTTTTTAAAATTTTAAAATTAAATTCCGAGATTCATTGAATTATTATTATTGTATAATTAAATAATTTAGATACACTAAATTTTAATGTTATTTTTAAAATAAGGATATGCTTGTTTTGGGTGTATGGGAGAAAAAGTATGGGTATATTTTGAAAAGTAACATTTGGTATCAATCTATCATTATACAGCTATCATTTTCATTCCCCAGTTTTTGGTAATACTCCATTCTTCTGGTAATCCAGAGGAATGAGAATCATTGTTTAAGTTTTTTAACGCAAAACTTGATTATAATTAATTATAAAATATAATTAATTAAAATATGAGTAATAGGGTGCATAAAATATAATTAATTAAAATATATTTAAAATTTGATATAAAATAATTTTAATAAATTTTTATTTTTTAAAATATTTAACAAACCAACCACTATCAAAGGTAATAGTAATCATTCCTTTATCTTAACCAACCATCATAATTATAATGATTATATTCATTCCCATTCTTTACTATATTCATTCCTATTCTCATTTCCATTATCCTCGGCAAACCAAGTGCCCCCTAATTTTTTAAATTAGTTAAAGTTATAATACCTACTTTGATCTATAATATCATATTTATAATTATTTTTATAACATTAGAAAGTAAATAATAGTAGAGAATTTCTTAGATTTTTAATAAAATATTAAAGTGCAAATGACTAATGTTTTAAAAGCTGGAAGTTAAACTGACAAGATATGAAGTTTAAAAGGTTCAACTAATATTTAATTTTCATAAGACTCGTTAAAAATTGAATAAAATATAAGAATTTAAAATACGATTAAAAGAAAATTATTATATAAAAATTAATTAATATATTTTACTTTATAAAAAATTATTAATTTACAAAAGTTAATGGATAAATTAATAAATATATCGGTTTTAACAATAAGAATTATTAAAATATATCGAATCAGAAGTTTAATAATTGAAAAAAAATTTAAACGATTCAAAATTTTTACAATTGAATCCGAGCTGTTTAAATTTTTTAATCTTTGCAAATCACACTTTAATCTTATATTTGTTGGCATGAACATTTTGTTTTCTATGACTTGTGTGATATTTTATCGGAACTTGCATAGAAATTGAGGCATTGAAAGATTAAGGTAATTGTTAAGAGACCCCAAGTCGACCAGGCAAAAGGATCAATCCAAGTGGACACAGGCTTGTTGTTCTACTTCATTCGGAGTGAAATAAAATTATTAATTAATTAATTAAAAAAAAGGCCAATGGCCGGTAGAGTACGAAAGAAAATTGAAGAACGTGAAGATGCCCCCCCCCCCACTTGCAGGTAGCGGCGGCGACAAGGAAGCTACGAGTATGACTACGTGAGCCGCCCAAACTGACCCATTTGGCTTTCACTTTCACTTTTGCCCTCGCAAGTCTCTCTAATCTCTGTCGTCGTCCTCGGGGCCGTGGCCACACGCTTGCTTGTATTGTGCCATCTTTTAGTTTCCTCCATAAACTTACCGACCAAATTGCCTAACTTCGACTTCCCATTTCTAATTCTAATTTTTAACTCTTTTTTTATTTTTTTCTTAATTAAATACTAAAGAGTAGTTAATTCGCACAAAAAAAAAAGTAATAAAATGTAAATAAATATAGTAAAAAATAAAAATAGATATTATCATTATAATATTAATGATTGGTTAAAAAATTAGAATGATTAATAATAATAACTAGCTTATAAAACATACTAAGAAATACAATTTTTTTATATTTTAATTAATTATATTGTAATTTATTTTATTTTAATTATTTAATTATATTTTAATTAATTAATCCAATATTGTAATTAAGAAATAAATTATTTTTAAATTAATTATATTTTAATTAATTATGTTGTAATTAATTGATTAATTATATTAATATAATAAATAAATAAATAATATTTTAATTAAT
>JANZLD010000009.1:52723635-52737299 GCA_026413575.1 Erythroxylum carthagenense | reverse complement strand
AAAGTCCTGAAATAATTTCTTAACCAATTTCATATATTTTATAATTATCAAAACATAAAGGGATTTGCATTTGTTAATCACCGTTCGTCCTACATTTCTTAGTCAAAAGCAATCAGTATAATCCATATCCTGACTGGCTCGCATTGTTTTTAATTCTTCTGTGCTGCAGTTTTCAAATTTAGCTGTTAAAACAAGAAGCCTTTTTGACTACCGGAGTCAACGTTATTTGTTAAAGTCTCGGTCAGTTGAAAATCGTAAATCTTTGTCGGATGATAAGATTTTTCTGGGTTTTTCGAAAGTTTTTCTCAACATGAGAATCAAATCTAAGGTTCAGTATCTGAAGTTCAGGGTTTACTCTGGTTCAGAGATGCAAAAAATTGATGAGACCAACAATGGATTCTGCTCTCATGGCTTATGAGTTTGGAGATATGAAACTTTTCCTCACCATAGTTCACTATTGCTGATCTTGATATGATAAACATAAAGAAGCAACATTGATGAAGTTTGTTAAGTTACTTGCCAAGTGCACTAGTGCTGTTTCTGCACGAGTAGCTTAGTGATGGAACTATTTACCTGCAGGACACGAGAAGGTGAAGGAAGAAACCGAGAGAGCAAGGAGAGAAACGTTTTGACTGTTAAGAGATTTGGACATGTTGTGGTTTTTGAAGCTCTGCACATTATTCATCCTCTTCATTTCATTCACTTAGTTTGGAAACTCCTCCATATTAGTTGTTCTTAGTTTCCATCATTTGATTCTATCGATTTGTAATACTAAGATTGAAACGTTAATGAATCAGCAGGTTCATTCAGTTTTCATTCAATCTGTCCATTTAATTGGTGAAGGAAAGGAATCTCAAATCCCTACTGATCCACCTCCAATGAACAACGGTGGAGGTTGCGTGCCGCTGTTGCTCATCCTTTTGTGATTATCATCCCTGACATCTTTTCCGGGTTATCTCAAACTTTCTTTTTTAGGATGACCACAAACAACTTTAGGATAAGAAACTGTAGCAAAATGCCAAATTTGGTTGCAGATACGTTACTCAATAGCAGAATTACAGAAGAGACAAAACAGAGGTTGTATGGGAAGGAGTTTGTAACAAGAAGACAGACAGGTTCAGGTTTTAACGCTCATTACTCTGATAAAGACGGTTCGTATCCTCCAAATCACATGTCCAGTCCTCCATTGCCGTAGCTAAGTTCCGTCAAAAATGGCAGTCACAATAACCCCTCTGCCACTATTTACTTTTTGTCCAGAAACTCTCAAATGAAAACAAATTTAAGAGCAAACTAAGGAGACTCAACGAAGATATTCTAAATACAAGGCCTAGTCAATCGATTCAAAAACACTTCCAAAGTCCTAAATCTTTCATCTTTGTTGATCATACAGAATAAGCACGAACCTGCAAATTCTCCTTTAACATAATCAAAGAGGTTACTCATTATTTTTGTTACAAAACTGTAAAAACATCTTTATGGAATATAAATCCGCAGTGATACAGAACAACCCCAAAGTAACAAAAACAACTCAAGATAATCTATGTGATTAGAAACCAGACTGAAAGAGGAATGTACACGTACATCAGTCATCAGAGATCCTCTAGTCAACCCGCAAGTTGCAGAGCATGATATCCAAAAGCCTATACCACATAACCCTTGCCCGTGGATAGATACTAGTTGTGTAAGCTCTTGACTCTCTGTAAAGATCCTCCATGGTTTCTACAAAAAGATTCAAACTTCTCAGAGGTGGAAAATAAAGAGTCAAGGGTATTGCAGAGAAAGCCACCGTGAAGAATAGCTGTAACATTATCTCAGGCAACCAAACCACAAACCACTAGATCCGTTCTTGAAAAAGAGACCTTAAAGGCAAGAAGGGTTATGAAAAGGGATGTTTGTGTATGTCCAAGAGAGACGAGTGATAGAGAAAATTGTGGAACAGGTTTCAGATATAAGGTTGCTAGATTGCTTCGAGGAAGGGTAGGTACAGATTTGGTTGTACGCTGAGGGAAAAACTAAGAACAGACTCGGCAAAGACCGGCAATTTCTGGAACTTACACACAATAAAACAAAGTACATTACTTTTTTTATTATTTGACTGCAGATAAGTAATTCCGATTAAATTCCAGAGCCTAGCAAACATGATGATTGGGATTGGGTAAGCTTTTGGTATATGACAAAGTTCCAACCTTTCTAGTTACTTTATTTTGTTACAAGATTATAATTAAGCAGTAGAAAGAACCAGCGGCGTATACTGGTAACCATGGTTTGGTAAAATCCACAGGTTTTGTGCTTCACCATAAATAACTCATACCCTTTTTTGTTTTATTTGATTCCAGTGGATTTTAAGGATTTGGGGTTTACAGCTTAGCTGTTGGGTAGCTTCTTGGTGTCTTCTTGAAAATTCCCTCCACCAATTTCTATGGATAATGCTCTAAAGTAGTTTTGTAGATGGGCAAATGACCTCTTCCCTTTCCGTCAACGACCTGTCTATTTCACTAATTTAATGTCTTCTAACTAGTTGATAAAAGTTTCACATGATTCTCAAGGAGCTCTTCTAGTTGCCTGTCAGTTCACCATAGTAGTTAGTGAATCATGGCCTTTCAAACTTGAGCAGAAGACCCATGAAGATGTAATATTAACACTCAATTAGTGATCAGAATGGACATGGTATAGCAATGTAACACAAATGGGGTCAGTTAGTGATCAGAATGGACATGGTATAGCAATTTAGCACCTACTAAGATTACGTGAAAGGGACGAGATTTTGTTCGTGCCACATGTCTGTACTGCATTTGATTTGGTACACATAAACATGGTAGGCGTCTTATCGGTTTTTTATAAAAGACGGAAACAGTAGTCGGACGGACGGTCCCATGTCAGAAGGACACGAGTTGACTAACGAAATGTAAAATGCAACTTGAGCTTCGCGAACGAAAAAGACAGTATCGGACTTCCTTTAGTGAAAACCCAAATCAGAGTACGAACGAAGCCCAGTTCCCATGTTCATGGAACTGATTTAGACCATTTCTGTTTCTCTGGAGGCCCTCGATTTTATCAGCCCATAACTTGCGGTGTGCTTTTTCACGGATGAGACCGCGTGATATAAGAGGTAAAGATTGTTTTTTGGGTTCGCCGGTTTTGTGGGGTTGGGAAGACAAAACAACGTGCGAACTTGGATAGATATTATTAAATCCCCCAAAATCCCAATTCAGGGTTTATTCCCTTTTGGATCCTTCCTGTTTCCTTCCATTTTTTAAATTCATTTTCCCCTTTTAACTGTTTGGCTTATTGAGATTCTTGATCTCAAGACCCCTTCATTTCTTGCGAGCGTCTGGCCCTTGTGTTCTATTGGTAAGTTTGAATTCTTAGGGTTTAATGACGATCTGCCATTTATTTTCCTGAATTTTTGGAGAATTTCAATGGAGAAAGACATAATGTGGAACCCAGACCCAGTTGTTTGTTTGTCTTATATTCTTTTAATTTATTCGAATCCAAAATGTTAACAATTTATGGTGTATTTTCCAATTTATCTTCTTTCTTGATCAGAGGTCAGGTGGGGAATAGAGGGGATTAATCAAAGTTTCAATCTTTCAGACAATTGATTTGATCATTTTCCTTCAGGTGCCTGTCCTCGCGAAAGGAAACCCCGTCGACTCAGTTTGACTTGATCTCTGGTAATCGAAACCTGCGACTTTGTGGGAGAGATACTTATCGCTTGCCTTAGTTTACTTCCAAGGATATTGAAGTGTTTAGGTAATCTTGCCTGTTCATTGTTTCTTTCAATTCAATTGATGGTTTTGCCTGACCTCTTTGATTAAAACCTAATTATTTTATCATGCCAGAGATCATGCTTAGGGTCATGTTACATGCCAGCTGATATCTCATCTGGACTGGGATGTTTATAGTATAGTTGCCACTGAGCGGGCTAAATTTTATGTGAAGAATTCCGTGCTTCCTACGGTGCATCCAAAGAAAAATGCGGTTCGGAATCAGACTTGTTTTGTTCTTTTTACTATTCCACATAGTTCTCTTTGGTTGCATCTTGGCAGAGTCTGAAAGGAAATTTCCGGAAAAGCTAAGGTCAGCTCCAAACAAGGATGTGGGCAGAATCATATACGGAACTGGTTTAGAGAACGACTTTAAGACTGAGAGCATGGCTAGTGGGATGGGTGAACAGAAGGGGAGTTATACTCGAGTTTCAATATCTACTGTTGCATTGTTCACATTGGCCATGGCTGCTGCTACTGGTTTAGGTGCGGTACCGTTCTTTTTTGTTGAGCTAGATCCTGAATGGGCTGGAATATGCAATGGAATGGCTGCTGGTGTGATGTTGGCTGCCAGCTTTGACCTCATTCAAGAGGGACAGGCTCATGGTGCTGGTAGCTGGGTTGTGATTGGGATACTATTCGGTGGCATTTTCATTTTGCTGTGCAAAAAGGTAATGTTAATGGACTTTGGTGTCTGATAGTGTTCTTATGTCAGT
This sequence comes from Erythroxylum carthagenense, assembly GCA_026413575.1. Taxonomy (NCBI): domain Eukaryota; kingdom Viridiplantae; phylum Streptophyta; class Magnoliopsida; order Malpighiales; family Erythroxylaceae; genus Erythroxylum; species Erythroxylum carthagenense. The sequence goes on along the minus strand of JANZLD010000009.1, from coordinate 52,732,816 downwards.
TGAAATTCATATTAATAATTTAGTGAAGTGTAATAGCTGAATGCTTTTTGTTCTAGTTTCTTGAACAATATGGGGAAGTAAGTATGCTGGACATAAAAGGTGCTGATGCAACTAAAGTTGTTCTTGTTATTGGGATTATGACTCTCCATTCATTTGGGGAGGGCTCTGGAGTTGGAGTTTCCTTTGCTGGTTCCAAAGGTTTTGCCCAAGGACTTTTGGTAACTTTGGCCATTGCCGTGCATAACATACCAGAGGGATTGGCTGTAAGTATGGTGCTTGCATCCAGAGGCGTTTCTCCTCAGAATGCAATGTTATGGAGTGTGATCACATCCTTGCCTCAGGTATCACATTTTGCTTTCGGATTTGCTTTTGTGTAAGACAATGATGCGCTTCCATTATACTAAGATAACATTAGGGGATCCTTAAACCAGTTATTGATAAGACATAAAAAATTGCAGAATGAATGTGCTGTTAATGCTTAACAGGCTAAGATTTAGAAAATACAGTCTGGATTATACATTACCGTGTTTCCATCAATTCAGATCGATAGACATACCAAATACTGGAAGAGGCATTGTTTATAAGTGCAGATAAGTTTTTCAGTTGCTAGATTTTCTTTAGAGGAAATAGTCCTTGCCGATTTGCCTATTTTACCAACTTGTCAAGAGTTAACAGATTGGCCACTTACTTGCAGCCCATCGTAGCAGTTCCATCTTTTATATGCGCTGATACATTTAATAAGTTTTTACCTTTCTGCACGGGATTTGCTGCTGGATGTATGATTTGGATGGTTGTTGCTGAGGTACTTCCTGATGCATTTAAGGTAATAATATATGTGGCTTCGAAGAGTTGGTTCCTTTTGGAGAATGAAAATTCTTTGTTATTTGTGCATTTTTTGGTCACATAATCAACTGAATTCAATTATAAATTTTTCTTCTGCACACCTTAAAGAAAGACATTTTAATCTTAGAATCTGTATATGCTTCTTTATATATCTGTTTAATTACTGGTTTATATTTGATACAGTGTTGTTTCTCACTGGCTTTCTGATTATAGGAAGCCTCACCTTCTCAAGTGGCATCAGCAGCTACAATCTCTGTTGCATTTATGGAAGCACTGAGCACTGTTTTTGAGAATTTTACCCACAATTATGAGTGAGTAGCACTGTGACTTGGAAGTTTCTGAGAATTCATGGTTAGACTGAGAGGAGTCGTCTTGTCTTTAGCCTTTGAGATGCTCTAATCTTTGCCAAGTGCTGACTTTTATTGCCTTGTCCCGAACCTGTCTCAATTTATTTATGCTGCTTTTGCTTATCTTGCAGTTAATTTTTATGTAGGACTAAATCTCACTCTGTTATGTGCAGTTCAGAGGATGCTTCAGGCTTTTTCGTTTCGTTGCTTTTTGGTCTTGGCCCGTTGCTTGGTGGCTCAATTCTTGTTGCATTCGCCCTTGCATTTCATTTCCAGCATGCTCTTCTCATGGGTGCAGCATGTGGCATTGCATTTGTCCTTGGTGCCTGGCGACCACTTCAGTTACTTGTGTCTCTAAAGATTGGCGTCGTTACCCTACTATTTCTGTTTATCGCTGGAGCGGCATCCGTTCATATCTTGAGCTCCAGAATTCTAAATTTTGCAAGTCGTAAAAAGACATCTGGAAGTAATCTAACAACAGCTACCGACTTCCCGCTCAGTGTCCATACCCTCCAATCATTCCTGTCTTGTGGTGTTGTTGCCCTTCATGCAGTGGCCGAGGGGCTTGCACTAGGAGTGGCTGCACCAAAAGCTTACGGACTCGGTCGACACATGGTCCTTCCTGTTTCTTTACACGGCCTTCCGCGGGGAGCAGCTGTTGCTAGCTGCATTTTTGGGGTTACCGACAGTTGGCACAGTGCTCTAGCGGCTGCTGCTCTAATCGGATTTGCAGGTCCGATGTCTGCAATCGGAGCAATACTTGCAGGAATTGACTACAGTGGTCTGGATCATGTGATGGTATTTGCATGTGGGGGATTAATCCCAAGCTTTGGAAGGATAATTCAGAGAGCAGTGAGGTTGGACAAACAGAAAAGCTGTTGTGGGGTTGCAGTGGGATTGGGATTAGCCACACTGTGTTTAACATGCACCAAGTTCGTTTGCTTGCACACACCTTACTGCAATTCTGCTCCAGAAGCTGTAAGATGATACAAAATGCTTTTGGATACTTACATAAATACATGCATTGTAGAGAACATTGTTAATGGCGGTAGCTACAGAGGAAAACTCAGGTCAGGTGGAGGATGCCATGTTATTGTACACTAATTTACCATTATTTTGTGCTGCTGCTTATTTTTGGTTTCCTGTGTTTTCATTTCCCAAGCAAAATTTCTAAGAGCGCATCTTGACCCTTGACTAGTAGATGATATTTTTGTTATTCTTTATCCTATGATTTTGGGAAGACTCCATTGAAGATGACTGCTCCATTCTTTTAGCCCTACTAATTTGATAGAATTTATTTATCAAATTATTAGAAGTACTCTAATAATTTGATAAATACTAATTAATGATAAATTGTTGTGAATAAAATAAAATAAGGGTATAAGAAATATATTATGTAATTAGTTAATATGATTTAAAATAAAATTAAAAAAGTGCAAAGTAGATCTATTCTAGATTAATTGAAATTGAAATTAAAATATCTATAAAATATTATGTTTATGTATAACATAAAATATATTATTTTTAAAGATAAGATTACGAATGAAATGCTAAAGGATAAATTAAGAGTAGTTAATATTATGGACAAATTAAGAGAGACAAGACTTTGGTAATTTTGAGATGATAAGAGAAGATATTTAAACGCTTAAGTGAAAAGATGCGAGAATATCGTACTTAAAGAATGTAAGAAAAAAATTGAAGGTTAAGACGAATTCGAAAGATGTAATAAAAAATGATATGACAATGTCGAAATTTATACATAACTCACAATAAAAAACTCTGAAATGCTAGGATTCAATAATAATAATAATAATTTAGGGATAAAATTGTGCACTATTGGTCTTTCTTAAATTTTGCGTTTAAGTAGATTTCTACTAGATAGTGTTGTCCTTGAATAAAATTGATTTATTATAAAAATTTAAATTTTAAAATTAAATTCATTTCATAAGTTTATATTTTTTAAAACTTTTAACAATTATATAAACAAATTATTTATTAAATAAAATATAAATTTATGTTGAAAAAATATAATCCCTTGCAATAATATTATAACAAATTTGAAATAAATAAGTAATTGTTAAATTTTATTAAGATCTAAACAATACAATATCATATGAATGCTAATTAATTTAAAATAAATAAATAGAAATATAATTAAGAATTAAAATAAATTATATATTTATAAAATATATTAAATAATTCAAACTTGATTTTTAAGTTTTAAAATTTTGAGACGCAATGGGACTAATTCAATTTTTGTAATACAAAGTAATTGATTTTAATTATAATGACAAATATTATGTTGGACACGTGTCATGGTCTGGCTACTATAGCACGTAAAGAGAATGCGACCTCATTCGCTCTCTATCTTTACCGTCTTTCCCTCGCAAAGGAGACGTTCGAACCGTCGTCACGTCGGACGGCCCTCAGGTTGCCTCCGGAAAGTTAAACTCTTTCCCTGTTTTTCTTGAACTCCACTTGTAGCGGACGATTGCATTCTTAGGATTCGCCATGAGATAATGATTAAGAACTTGAAATCTTACACCTTTGGTTTCGCTGCTCGTTGAAGGATATGCGTTACGATGGAAGCAAATCTAGGACTAGTCACGAGGAGGATGCATAAAAGCCCCTTTTCATTCTCCCAGGATCAGAGGAGTGATCTATTGTTTCTCACTTTTCGATGGAGTGGAACTGTAGAGAAACGTAAAGCCCCTTTCTTTTGAGATGATATTGATGCTCCTATAAAAGGTACTAACGCTTTTTTACCTTATCTTCACTCATCTTCAAAAACCTTGTTCCTGTCTTTTTGAAATGATGAATATTGTGTCACCAACCCGTAAAAGAAAAAAAGGGTAGAATTATGAGCTTTTGTTTCTTGAAATATAGATGCTAATCTGTTTCCTTTGATTTGCTTTCTTGCAAGATTATGTTGGTATTTGAGCTTCTTGTTACATGGGTATTATTTAATGTCTGGCTGTCTAGGTCCCGCCTCTGTGGAGGGGACAGACAAAGATCAGTATTTGTGGGGTACGAAGTTAACAACAATGTAGGCTACGTGGTGTTTCTTGTCTTTGCTACGAAGTAGGAGAAGTGTGTGTTTGTTGTCTTGGCTTACAAAGGCTTTTGGATTTTATCAGAACAGCTGTGGAAGAATACATTTGAGTAACTTAGAGAGTTTTCCACTTGCTGCAGTCCCTGTTAACTCGTACAATCAACATGTTAGTGACTTTGCATTACTCTTATATTTCTCAGGAATTGACCAGAAACCCGTATTGTGATTGGACTGTGACGGGGGTAATTTACTAATGCTATATCTGTTGATACATGACCATTCTTTCATGTAGGAAGGACTGCTTAGCATGTAAGGAGAGGGAAAGGTTAGGTACGGAAAGCGATTTGCTGAGGAAGAAAACGATGACAACACATACAAAAATGAAAGCTTTGTGGAGTGTGTTTTACCTCAGAAACAGGTATGATACTTGTGTTCATGTTATAGTTATTTATCTTGTCACGATATCCAGTTTTTTTTTCCAAGGTGTATTTATCTCTGCCGTCATCAGGAATCCGGATCATGCCCTGCCCTCTTTATCAGATTTCCTATTTCACCTAGGATCCTTTCTTTAGTGTATGTGCCGTGAAAAGTCAGATTTAAAGAACCAATTAGTCTCTCATCAGAGGGTATTAATGATTAATTCTGTCGGATCAAATGACATTGGTGATACCATTTTCTGCTAAGTTTGAACACTTTAGGCTTACTATAATCTATTTGATTCATACCTGAAATGGACATGTCTAGGGGGTAGAAATGATGGTTTTCCGTTTTTTAACGTGATTTTCTCAGATTGTTAAGTAATGTAATGAGTCAATGTTACGAACGAATTTCAATCGATCACTTTCTACCAGATGAAACTGTTTCCATCTTATCCTTATGAATGTTTGGTTTTAGATAACTAACTGGTTAATATGGTGAATACTGGTCTTTTACTCTATCAAAGATGAAGAGTAGATTAGGAGGGTGAGCAGGGCCTGTAAAATGCTATACCTCAAAGAGCAAGCAAGCAAGAGTAATTGGAAGACATGAAAAATTCGAATGCTTTAATAACTTTTCATGTAAGATTAGAACAATATCACCAGAAAAGCAAGTGCTAAAAGGATATGGGTAGTCTGTCTGTATATCTTAAGCCTGGTAAGTAGTAACAAGTACTTCAGGCAGGGCTCTCTCTTTCTCTCTCAAACCACACGTGTTTTTGAAGTATAACCAAGACACAGAGCTAGGGAAGAGAGAGGGTGAGAGAATTATGTAAAGTGGAAGCAAGATTGTGCCTCAAACACACATGATTACCTTGCGAGTGAAGAAAAATCAATAGAAAAAGACAAGATGGAGTCAAAGACAAGAAGAAGACTAATTAACCATCTCTCTCTCTCTCTCTCTGTTTGTCTTGTCTTTCTGTCTCTGGTAAGAGATGAGGTCCCCCTCCAATCCGTTTTCCACTCTACCTTGCAACCAACAACAAATTTAATGTTTTTTCCTTATTCATACCCATTTTCATATTGTAAGCAAAACCCCACAACCATCACCATCATAATCACTCTTACCATCTCATGAAGCCTCCTCTAACTCACCTTCTCTGTCTAGTATACACACTTATAAGCAGTATTATCATTTACCTATACTATATAACTATGTCTCTATGCTTCAATCCATTCAAAGAACCAACCAAAAGAGCCCTGCTAGATCCCATCTCAAACTAGCTGTCCAAACAGACAATGAGGAAGCCTGATATGATTGGCAAGGATAGAGAGAACACCAACAAGACCAAGCTTAGAAAAGGTTTATGGTCTCCAGAAGAAGATGAAAAGCTGATCAATTACATGTTGACGAATGGACAAGGCTGTTGGAGTGACATTGCCAGGAATGCTGGTCTGCAGAGATGCGGAAAGAGTTGTCGTCTACGTTGGATTAATTACTTGAGACCTGACCTCAAGCGTGGTGCTTTTTGTCCTCAAGAAGAAGAGCTTATCGTCCACTTGCATTCCATTCTTGGAAACAGGTTTTCTTAATTACTTCCACTCCAGTTCTCTTTCAAGGTTCTCACTGCTTGATCTTCACATACAATGCAGTGATGCACATACTGTAAAATAATTTTCCGAGAATGTCTCTTTGACAATGTAGGTTCTTACAATGTGTTCAAACGATGTTTATTCTTTATCTTCTAGTCTTTTATAAGCCTGAGATGCTATATCAATCAGAGTTGTATGTTTCCTTCCTGCCTGTATGTATATTCCTAATTCCTAAGCCTCAACGTATACATATACATCGCTGGTTTGGATCGAAAACTGAACTGTTTAGATCTTCTCTCTAAATCTTGTAGTCATTTCGTTGCTGGCAAACACTTTTACAGTACCCTTCTCCAAAACTTTAAAGAAGCAAATTTGAAACTTAAGGAGAACAACGTAGACATGTATTTTTGGTAATTTAACATCACATTCATTTCCAAATCTAGTTGTAGACTAGTCATTTTGCATTACACCATAGAAGATGGAAACGAGACTTCATTGACATTCTCGTTCGGTTGAACACATTAGGAAGATATTATCTATAAACACATCTTCTAGCATCTCTGAGAATTGTTAATAATCAGTTATATTCTAAACAACATGATCAACAGGTGGTCTCAAATTGCGGCTCGTCTTCCAGGAAGAACAGACAATGAGATAAAGAACTTCTGGAATTCCACCTTAAAGAAGAGGCTGAAGATGAATAACCCTAATGCCACGGCATCACCAAATGACAGTGATCATTCATCAGAGACCAGAGAATTTATGGGAAACATCATGACCATGCAAGATCGCGAACTTGCTGCCTTATGCATGGACTCAAACCCCGCATCATCCATGCAAGCTCTGATCGCCACCGACCAGCTTGTTCCTTCGTCTATGATGCGTTGCCATTATGAGATGACTGGGGTGGCAAGTTTTCTTGACATGCCTACATGTTTAGAGCAACTGGACGTAGGAGATGGGTTTTATGGTGACTGTGGTGCATGGGTGGGTAATAACAGTAGATCGGGCTTAGAGCGGGACATTTATCTTCCTCCATTGGAGAGTACAGGTACTCAAGAGACTAATGGTGTCAGTAATAATAGCATTAGTCCGAAAAGCAATCACAACATCCATCACCTGAATAGTAACACTTGCTTCAACAACACTGGTCGTCAGAGCTTTAAAGTGGAGGAAATATTGGGGCTCGAAAATCATTGGCATGGAGAAAACTTGAGAATTGGAGAATGGGATTTGGAAGGTCTGATGGAAAACATATCTTCCATACCTTTCCTTGATTTCCAAGATCAATAACCAGCAATACCCTCTAAAACCAGTGAACTACAAGCTATGTTCTAGGAAACTTTGAGCTATAGGTTTCTTCTACAACTAGCAAATCTCCATGTTCATTCTTCAATCTCGTTGGTAATAACTAGTGAGTGATCCATTCTCTTTGAAAGACTTGTGGGTTAAAGGTATTTTTTTGGACGAGTTGATACAATAATCATCGTTCATGTAAAACAAAATGTGAATAGATATGTAGATTAGTGAGAAGGGGAATAAAGATTTGTTGGTGATAAATAATCATGTAATGATATGTTAATAAGGGTAGTTCTTTTTATCTCTACATTTTTGCTTCTGTAATCTCTATTCGACTAGCTTTGATCCGTTCCTAACTGCTTCAAGTTGAACCAAAAGTGTTTCTTTCTTAGTCTAATACAGTCATTGGTTTGACCTCAAGTAGTCGTGTGTTGTTGGAAACTCATTCGAGACCTTCAACATTGGTTACTAGCATCTGATCATAAGCATGAAGTTACTGTAAGAGTCAGACACGAAGAAGAACAAAAACGATACTCGACGCCTGAGAGATTCGAACTCTCGCGGGGAAACCCCATGTACTTAGCAGGCACACGCCTTAACCACTCGGCCAAAGCGTCGCAGTTGTCAATCTGGTGAAGCTTTGTGAGCTCAATGTTACGAATACGATACCGAGCTTGGTACTAAATTAAGATCTGATATAGTACTACACTAACATCAATTAATATTGGATATTGTATAGATATTTTTAAATTTATAAAATAGTCCTTCAATTTTTTTTAAAAATTACAAAATAGTCTATTGTCTTATTGTACAGTGATATTGTATATTTTTAACCATATCTCTAAAAATCATTATAATTAATAATAATCACAATTTTAATTTAATTTATAAAATTAATTTAATAATTATTAATAAATATAATTAATTTAAAATATATTTTTAAAATATATAAAATCAAATCAATTTTGATATAACAATTAAAAATATATATAATAAATATTAGTTTCTACTTTTTTTTCGTAACAATTTGAGGTTTTCTCTTTTAAGCAATAGCTATCATATCCAATATTTTAAAAACTTAACCGAAATTAAGCTGATAGAACAAAACAAGATGTTTTAAATTTAAAAGGTTAAATTATTCGATTAATTACTAAATTGATTTATTTTTATCAAGAAAACTTATTAAAATAAATTAAACTGATAAGTAAAAAAACTGAACTAAAAATTTAACTGATTCAAAATTTTTGCAATTGGAATGATTAATTAAGCTTTTTTAGTCATTGCCATTTCTATATTAGTGTCAGTCTCAATATAATACCCTATTCGGCTTCAAAAGTAACTTTCAAAAGCGTGTTCTACATCTAAAATCATAACACAAAACATGACATTAGAGTACTCCGAAAAGGTGTTTCAACCCTGTTTGCTAAATTCTGTCAATATGTTTACGTTAACCCTAGATAAATGTCTGAGTAAAATTTAATAGAACATAGTAGGTGTTAAAAAAAACGATAACTTTATTGATAAACGGACGCAAATACAAGACTCAAAATACCTAAGGATTTGTACAAGACAAGAGGAAAAGAAGGACTTTGGAGACACACTACACACACTCCACACTTTTTCCTCTTAAC
>JANZLD010000009.1:52687904-52707729 GCA_026413575.1 Erythroxylum carthagenense | reverse complement strand
AGGATGACTTAGGATAGATGCTTGTATCAGTTTCCTTTTTGGTTTTGTTTAGGAGACTGATAGACTTATCTATTCTGTTATTGGATGATTGTATCAGATTATTATTTTGGATATTTTTTTAAAGTACTGATTTCTGTTATATTGTGGTTTTATTTACTGTGATGCCATATAGATTATTAGCGAAATTTTTTGGTAGTGAACCTTTAACGTGGGATACGTGTTGGACCGACCTTCGGGCGTCCCGATATGTACCCTACGATGAGGGGGCGCTACATTATTTGATTACGCACTAGTACATATTTAATATCCATTCAATATATAACTTTTAACAATAATTGTCTTCTGACATATATGATTACAAACATATAGTTGGATATTCAGTTTAATTATATTTTAGATGTGAACCCATAAACCTTAACCCATAACTCACCTTGTCGTCGTTGCTGTGAGACTTATCGGTAAAAAATACTAGGAGCCTAGGAGTCAGAACGAGAACTTCTTATGTTGAATCTCAAGTCTTATCTTAGATGTTTTGTTATCTTTGGCTAACATGAATGATACTAACTATGGATTCAGTGTTTTAAATAAACAGTTTTCGAGAAATGAGTTTCTGGGATATATCTTAGATGTATAGACGATTAACCCCTAATGGGTTCATTAATCCTAAATTTGTTGAGGGTTTACGGTTTAAGTTATGGATGGGTCAAAGATCAGATGTCCATGTAAAAAGTGCAAAGACAAATGTTTTCTTACTATTGATGAAGCTAATGTGCATTTGCTGAGAAAAGGGTTTGTCTCCACTTATTTTGAGTGGATATGACATAGAGAACCATTGATTTCTAACACTTCAAGGGGTAATGAAGCATAATCGTCTTTCAACTTAAATGAATTTGAAAGGGAGATTGGATTTAGAAGAAATTATGTGGATAAAATTGAAAATCCGTACATGCAAATGGTTTATGACGTGGCCGATTATACCTTTGAGGCAAATAGGAAAAATTTTGAAGAAGAATCTAACTCACAAGCAAAACATTTTTTTAAACTTATTATAGTCAGCTAATCGATAATTGTGGCCAAATTGTGAGACAATAACCCAATTTTCTTCAATTGCTCGAATATTTAACATAAAGTCTGAAGGCATATTTCGGATTGTAGTTTTGATAAAATTTTGGAATGGTATAATGAATCATTGCCTTCTGATCATACAATGGTTGATAGTTTTTTCAACCTGAAGAAACTTATAGGGGGTCTTGGTTTGCTTATTGAAAAGATTGATTGTTGCAAATTGGGATGTATATTGTATTCGGGACATGATGTGTAGTTACAAGAATGCAAATTTTGTGGTCAATTTAGGTTTAAGCCTAGAAAGCATTCAATGAAACAAAAAATAGTACCATGGAAGTGGATGTATTATTTCCCGCTAACTCTAAGACTTCAAAGACTTTATGCTTATGAGATTACTGCATCTCATATGAGATGGCTTGCTGAACACAAACATGAAGATGGAGTAACAAGTCATTCATCAGATACACTGGCATGGAAATATTTCAATGACACCCATTTTGAGTTTGCAGTTGAATGTTGAATTGTTAGGTTAGAATTATCGACTGATAGAATATTCCAACCTTTTGGTTAATTTGGCCAGTAATACTCTTCATGGACAATCATAATTACTCCTTATAATTTGCCTTCTTGGAGGTGTATGAAAGAGGCATATATGTTCTTAACAGTGATTGTGCTAGGGTCAACAAATCTGAAGCAAAAAATTGATGTTTTCTTACAACCATTGATATTTGAATTGCAAGATGTTTGGAATTATGGTGTTCAAACATATGATGTCTCTCTGAAATAGAATTTTGTGTTGAGAAAGGCTTTAATGTGGATCATTAGTGATTTTTCGGCATTTTTCATGTTATCTAGATAGAGCATAGCTAGAAAATTGGCTTGTCCTTATTGTGGCAATAATTCTAACGCGTTTTATCTTTCAAACTAGGGTAAAATATGTTGATTTGACAATCACAAAAAATTTATTCCTCTATATCATCCATTTAGATGCAATAAATATAAGTTCATTAAGAATAGGATGGTAAAAATACCTCCTCCTCCTATCAAAGAAGGTGAAGAGATTTTGCAAGAGATTGAAGAATTAGGCTTGCTAAAAGTAACAGAATTTAAAGCTGATAAAGTAAATAGTAGCAAAAGTCAAAACTTCGATTAGAGAAATCGAAACATCTTTTGGGATTTTCCATATTGGAAAACTAATATGATACGTCATAATCTAGATGTGATACATATTGAGAAGAATATTTTTGATAATTTGTTTAATACCATTATGAACATTGAAGGGAGGACAAAAGACAATACAAAATCTAGATCTGATTTGTAACTTTTTTATAGAAGAAATGAGTTACATAAAGATCTTCGCACCGGTAAATATCCGAAAGCATGTTACACTTTGGATAAGAAACAAAAAGAGCTTTTGTGTTAATGATTGAAAAGTTTAAAGTTTCCTGATGGTTTTGTTTCAAAATTGGCTAGGTGTGTGGATCTCAGGAAGTACAAATCATATGGCATGAAAAGTTGTGATTGTCATGTATTTATGTAAAGGCTAATTTCAATTGCATTTCGGGAGTTGCTACCGAATAAGGTTTGGGAAGCTATAAGATAATTAAGTTTATTTTTTAAAAGCTTAACATCATCTAAAATTAATTTGGATGAAATAGAAAAACTAGAAAATGAAATTCTAGTTATTTTGTGCAAGTTAGAAGGGATTTTTCCTCCAAGCTTCTTTGTCAGTATGGAACATCTACCTGTGCATTTAGCACACGAGGCAAAACTAGCCGGTCCAGTTCAATATCGGTGGATGTATCCATTTGAGAGGTAACTGGATAAAAATTATTGTAATAACTATATTTACATGCTTTAACTACAAAATTGTAATAACCATTTTCTCTAATATAGGTATTTGCAACATTTGAAAAAATGTAAAAAAGTAAGGCCAGAGTTGAAGGTTCCATATGTAATGCTTATTTAGTGGGAGAAACTAGTACATTTTGTGGACATTATTTTGAGCCACATATTCACACAGGAGAAAGAAAAGCTCATCGTAATGACGATAGGAGAGGAACGAGTGGTGCTGATGAACATATGGACGTGCAACAAGAAAAATGTTAACAGAAGAAGAAATTGAGGCTGCACATGGTTACATTTTATTGAATTGCCAAGAAGTTCTTTCTTTCGTGCAGTAACTTGAACATTATTATTTCTTCATTTTAAATTTTGTGTTGTTCATTGTTGAAAAACATCATAATGTATTTAGATTATACGAGGCATTATTAGGCGAGATAATGCCGGGCATCAACCAGGATGATATAAATAAACAAGTTGGAAAACACTTTCTTCAATGGTTTGAGAGATATGTAAGTTTTCAATTACAAATATTTTTACAGTTCAAAACCATTTTAAAGTGTTCTCATGGCATTATACTATTTGAAGTGATAATTTCTTTTATGTAGGCCTTAGAAAATCCAATAGAGAACAAGTTCATTTACGATCTTGCAAAGGAATCTCTGCGAACTGTTAAATCGTATCTGGTGTATTTCGTGAATGGATATAAATACCATACAGAATATCATGGACATAGTATGGCAACAATAAACAGTGGAGTTTCGATACAGAGAGAATTGATGAATTACTATGGTAAAATTATTGAAATACTTGAAATTGAGTTCCCTACTTTACTAATTAAGCGATGTGTGATATTTAAATGTGACTGGTATGAATCGACTCCAAATGTTAGAACAAAAGTGCATAGTCGATACAATCTAGTTGAAATCAACTACCGAAAAAGATTGAGATAATTTGAACCTTTCGTGTTAGCAATTCAAGTGACACAGGTGTGTTATGTCCCTTTTCTAAGCTTACGACGAGATATCACAGATTGGTTGGTGGTTTGCAAAGTTAAACGTAGCTGTGTTTTTGAATCACATGAAAAAGGAGAGTAGAAAATTGAAAGTGAAGCGTTTCAGAAAGGTGTCACTTTTATAAATGCATCAGTCACATATGACGATAATGAACCTTTGAATGATTCATCTAATGAATATGTCAAAATTTTATCTTGAGAGGATGGCGAGGGTCAGAGATCTGAAGAGGAGTTGGAGTTTGATTCTTATTCTTCTAAAGAAGAAGATGATCGTAATTTACAATTAAGTTATGATAGCGATTAATTTGTTTTTGTAATTGAATATTTTAATTAACAAATACATTATTTGTATTTGAATATAGTATGTCAAGTATTTCATTCAAAATCTTATTCAAGGAATGTCGATACGATGACTAGTTTCGGATGGTAGTAATTCCTTTTGTTGGGAGGAATGTGGCAAAATTGTCCCAATCTAAGGAATAAATACTGCAGGAAATATCGTTGGTTCATACACTAAAGATCATTTGCCTTCCATGACTGATCTTCTACTTAAAGGTGTTTAGTATGATCTGGACAGCGTCTCTTTCCTTATTATGTACATCTCATTTCCTTTGATGAAGTTATTAGACATATTCACATTTGAACATTTATACTACATGTTATTTTAAGCTTCCTTTAATCTCGAAGATGACATGTATGCCGATAAAGGAAAGAGTGATGTCACAATGGCTTATAAAGGAATAGGGAGATCAGTTCTTATCGATAATTCGTCAATTCCACAAACCTCGTTTGGACACATTTGCATTAATATTCAGTTTTGGTTCGTTTAACAATTTTCTAATATGACATTATGAAAGTTCTATACTGATTGTGTTTTAGGAAAATTTGTTCCCGCTAGTAGTTCATCTGGAGAGTTAGTCTTTCATACTAAGAGCGACGACTCATTCACTATTTTCTCTACAAGTATAGCTATAGCAAAAACGCTATTGCAAGAAGGTGTTCAAAAGCCTACACTTGGTGGAAGAAGTATCACTGTTTTGATTAGTGTATTTGAACATGCCAAGATCCTTCTCGGGAATCCAGACATCAGGGACTCATTTTTCTTTACTGACTCCCATGTCATATGGAATCAAACAAAATAATTATATCATTGTGATTAATTTATCGATGCAATACATTAGACTAAGCTTTAAAGTTGATTTATGGTTGTATCTGTAAGAATTTTTTAAACAACTTCTCTACTAGTTAGACGTCAACCTGCGTCCTATTAAATATGGGATGTTATTGTTCTTATTCAACAACTTTAACAATTGTTAACCTTCATTTTTGTCGTTTGTACTTGAATATGATATGCAACAAATTGCCTTATATCCTTTTTCATATATTGTGTAAAATATTGAATTCAAATTATTATGTTTGTATAAAATTTGATAAACAATGAATTTTAGGTAAAATATGGGGCTAAAGAGAAAGGGTGAGGTATAGTGTTCCAGGTTTAGAGTTCCCATCGGAGGTACTTACTATGTAGGTGGATCGTCATAGTCTGTAGCTCGCACTGACTCACCTTCTCCCCCTCTAGCGCCTATAGTTGCATATGAAACATCACCTACTGCTCCTCATACTACACCATCTCTATCCTTAACTCATAAATTATCTAATACCGCTTTATCGGATGAATGAGACATGCGTCAGCCTAGAGCTGAGGAACCTGATGGAAGAAAGTACATAATAGTTGTCAATCAGCTGTAAGTGAATCACATTAAAAACTATTTGTTTGTAATTAAGTTATAGGTTTATCAGTTGTTTCATTATATAAAATTACTTCTTATATTAGGTTTGTTCCATCTGGATCGTGTTCCATAAATATGACTTCTACATTTAAATAAAGGAATGATCCTGAGAGTTATGCGTGGAAGAATATCTCTGAGGTTACAAAGTGATTTTATTTTCAGGAGTTTGAGGTATAAAAAAGATTTATTTTCTTTTTATATTGATTTATATACACTAATTAGATAAATATTGTTACATTATATATAGCAGTTTAATTTTTTTGCTTCTCATTTCAGAAAGAATTTTTTTGGGATTCTAGTTTCAACGCCATCATACATAAAGTATGGGAGAAGCGAGCTTGTACACGTTATCGCGACTTTATTGGTGCGATACACAAGGCTGGTGCACAATTGTATTATATTTCGGAGGAAGTGTGTAGTCATTGACAGGAGTATTAAACATCACCTGAGGCAATGTCCATCTTAAGGCGTAACTCCACCAACAGAAATGGAGGCCCGAGGGGAGAGAGTCTTCCCATATACACGGAAGGATCAATAACCCACCGCGAACATGCACATAGACTTGTAAGTATCTAAACTTCCCACTTATTTTGAAAATGTTTTGCTTTGTTATATTGTAGATAATGATAATGGTATAAATGTCTGGTGTCATATATGACTGTGTTGAGTTATTTTCTTTGTTCAATAGGAGAAATATCATAAAAATAGAGAAAACTATGCTGAAATTTTTATGAATTGTAGTTCACATCTAACAATTTATGTTACACATATAGGAAAAGTCATTGGACATCAAGCTTACACCAACTCAGCTATTTTTGCATACTCACAAAAAGAAGCATAACGATGTGACATTCATCAACAGCCGATATAGAAAATTGAATGTATGTGAAATTAATGCATTATTATTATTTGTTAATAATAATCTCTTACTAATATAAACACTGCTTCCTAATAGGATCAAACACAATAAACCAGTCAGTGACAGTCTCAGGAGGAACAACCTGTTGATAAGACTCAGACGTATCTTAATGTTGTGTGTGGTAGGGACCGTCGGGAAAGGATATTCGGGCTAGGTTCATTTGTGAACACATGTTATTCACAATCATCTACGTCTAATATAGCAACGTCTACTAGACCAATGCAAACCAATGAAGTCACCGAGCTTCGGGCTACAGTGCATACATTGATGGACCAAATAGCTCACATGAAAGAGCAAATGGACCAGATAGCTCACATGAATCAACAGATGGCTCAAATGGCTCGGATGAGATAGGAGATGGAGTAGATGGCTCAGCTGAGACAAGAGATGGAGCAGTTGAAGGGGAGGCTTAGTAGCTCATAGCACCCACAATCACCACGCATTACTTTATGATAGCTATAATGTTTTTATTACAAACATAACTTATTTACTCTGTAATGTTTTTATGATCAATTTAGATAATATTAACTTTATATCATCAATTAACTTTCTGATTAAACAAATTATATATTTCTACAAATTAATTTATAATGCACAGATAATTCATAACTCTTGAAATTATGCATTTATCATAAGATGATAAAATCAAATTTAATGCAGGATTTGTTAAAAAAAATTTCTTACTTCTAATTACCGACGGAATATATAATACCGTCAAAAAAAGCAATCTAATTTACCAATGGAAACACTAGCACCGTCAATAAATTAGATTTTTTTGTGACGGTTTTATATATTCCTTTGGTAAATATGAAAACTTTGCGATTATATTAACTTCGGTTTACCTTTGCTGACGGTTTCATTTGTTATGTTTTTTCATCGATATATTTTACCGATAGAAGCATATATAAAATGTCTGTCTTTAAATTTACCTACGGCCATTTTAATTGTTCGTCGCTGAATTCTGTGTAATTACTTTTATCGATGGAATTCTTCCATTTGCCGATAGTTTTGTCCGTCGATAAAGTACATATTTCTTGTAGTGAAACTACTTAGTCACATATGAAGTTATGAGAGGAGGTGATTGAGAAAAGAGTGAGAAATGATGTTTATATCGTAGGAGAACTAGTTTGAAGTTATGCTAAAAAGGCCTAGGGTAGAAGCTTAACATCTTCTTAGAAAATTAATGGAATATTACAGGAAAAGACAACGAAATCTTCACATGTTTTTTATCGATTTAGATAAAACATATGATAGAGTACTTAAGGAAATCATGTAGAGGTACTTAAAGATTAAGGAAGTTCTTATGACCTATTTGAGGGCTATTAGGGATATGTGTGAAGGGATAAAGACCAGAGTAAGGACAATAATAAGAGATATAGATAATTTCTCTATCGATATTGGGGTATGCTAAGGCTCCTTGTTGAGCCTTTTTTTGTTTATAGTAGTGATGGATGAACTCATCAAGAATATTCAAGGAAATGTACTTTGGTGTACGTTATTTGTTGATGATATTATCTTAGTAGATAAAACAAAAAATAGTGTCAATGTTAAGCTAAAACTTTAAAGAAATACGTTAGAGTTAGAGGGCTTTGAATTGAGCAGGGCTAAGACTGAGTATGTAGAGTGTAACTTTTCAGGCAATAGGATGACTTCCGATGTCGAGGTTAAGATCGGTTCAAAAATTATATCATAGAAAAAGTGTTTTAAGATTCTAAGATTTATCATCTAAAGTAATAGAGAGATCGATGAAGAAATATTTTATCGTATCAGATTAAGGCGACTTAAATGGAGAAGTACATGTTATATGACAAGAAGATATTACTTAAGCTCAAAGATAAATTATATCATTTAGTGATTAGGCTGACTATACTATATGAGACAGAGTGTTGACCCATTAAACAAGTACATAGGTATAATCTAATGGTGCTGAAAATGAATAGGCTCAGTTATTCAAAGAGATAAGATCATGAATGTAAAGGTAAGAGATCTATTAAAGGTGGCTAGTATCAATGAAAAATTAAGAGAGATAAGGCTTAGGCGATTCGGACATGTTAAGAGAAAATGCCATGATGCTCTAGTAAGAAGTGAGAAAATAGTATTTAGAGATTATAAGAGAAAAATATGAAGGTCTAAGAAGAATTGAATAGAAATGATCAAGAATGATATAGCTCAACTGAAACTTACCAATTACATGACCTGCAATAGAAAACTGTATTAAGATACGAATAAAAGATCTTACTTAGAGAGATCATTCTTGTTCTTTTAAGACTTTGAAACATTTTTTTTTAGTCTGATGTCTTGTATTTAGCCTAATTTTTTATTTTGTAATATTTTCCTCCTAATTATTTAGCATAAACAGTTTCCTACTTAGCCTAGTTATTTTCTTATAATGACTTGTTTGATATATTCTTACACGTGTTTTCTTTTTAGTTTGTGTATCTATCTCCTTATCTTTATTTTATTTTTATTCTTTACTTTATTCTATATTTATTGCGTTATGTATTTTACTACATATTTCTATATAAATATAGTACTAGTATTATTATTCTTTTGTACGTGTGTATGTGTGTGTGTGAGAGAGAGAGAGAGAGAGTTATATATATATATTATGTGAGTCTATCGAAAACAACATCTCTATCTTATAGATGTATGACTGTATATTATTATATCTCTTTAGACCTCACACTCAACGAATTATATACTACTAGATCTCTCCGGATCCTACACGCAAAAGGTTACTATATGTTATTGTTGTTGTATTTATTGTTTATATCTACTTATTATTACTTTTTAAGGATAACGAGCTGATCCTTTTAAGGACAACAAGCAAAGAGCTGATTCTTTCTAGGATAACGAGATTAGGATGTAATCGGATTTTGCTCGCTCTATGTTCAGAAATGGATACATTTATGATTCACCGCGTTTTGAGTGTCATACTTCCCTTGTTGAGCTAGAGACCAAAAATACGTGCAACATAGGACAACAAAAGAAGGTTAGTTTTGTTAATATTTGCTTTGGATAAATGATTAGGCTGCTATGCCTCGACTTTTGGAATCAATTTCTGATATCATTTCATATTTGTAAATTATTTCTATCTGTCACTTACGGGTCATGTATCTTCCAGCCCTTGAGGAACTGGTGGTTTTGGCAATCAGGTCATTTGGAATAAATAATTTGCATTCTGATTTGGTTCTTTTTAGCCAACAATTACATGCCATTTTGTGGTAAAAATTTTAGTAGGATTCCACCGTTAAAACTTGCTTGCATGAACTTTGGATATTAGCAGAAAGAATATTTTCAATATGAAGTGATACGTTCTTCTGAATGAAGGATAGTAGAAGATTTTGATTTATCACATGGAAGTTGTCTGGGCGAGAACACTTTGTCCTTAGGTTGCTTTTGGATGTCTTGAACATTTAACACAAATTGAGACTCATTGTCCTTGTTAATTGACTGAAATAAAGCTTTCAAAGTTCGGCCTGCATATGGGAACATTTTTGTCACTACATCCTGACAAGTCTATTGTGAGATCCGTTACTAACCTGCTTCTTAATACTCAAACCTTTAAATAACTTTCTTATCTTACCAGTCCCTTTTGAAACAAAGGACTTTTAAGTGAGGGTCAGATTTTGTTATCACTTTGCTTGTGTCACTATTAGAGGCGTCCTTCAAGTTTTTATTTTATTTTATTAATATTTTGTATTTGTATCTTTATTATTTGTATTAAGTATTTGTTTCTTCGTATTCTTATTATTATTTATGATTTATTATTTTTACTTTTTTTTGCCTATTTATTCTGTTAACTTGCATTATTATTTTTTTGTCACATCTACATATAAGTTTACCGGAAATAACCTCTCTATTATGTAAAAATAAGATTGTATATTATCAAATCTCTCCGAATTTTACTTCGTTGCAAAATTTTAAATTGATGTGATGATGATGATGATGATAACGATGAGAATGACGATGACTTTGCTCTGCTTATTATTACTTAGCTTCTAAATTTCTAAGTAATTGTCAACATATATATGCCCATCCCAATGGTCATTTGGGCTGGTGGAATTATTACACGGCAGTGCTTCTTGTCTGTGACACTTGGTAAAGTTGGTTTTTGCTTCCTTGATTGGACATATATGCTCGAAACTAAAAACTACAATCACTACAATCGTGCATTAGCTAATTATATCATTAAAAAGATAAGACACAGAGGTTGTCTATGCAAATACCATGGCTTCCACACGAAAGTGGGATTGCATCTTCATACTTTATTGCTAAATTCTACTTGGAGGGTATTCAACACTTCGACGCTTCTTGTTCGAAACGGGACACATTTGTCTTATTCCTTCATTTTCAATTCATTACATCATATATTGTCTTAATGGCTTTATTATATATTCCTTCTGTTTCATAATAAAAGTCGTTTTATAAACATTTTAATTATTCAAAATAAGTGTCATTGTTGACTTTGTATGCATGTTTATAACTTTTCTTCCAAAATTACTCTTTCATTTCTCTCTCATCTTAATTATACAATCACAATTTCAAGGCAATTTCTCTCACATGCTAATTATTGCAAATTACTGAGGTGCATATTTAATAAAGGTATATCTATAATTTTATTAATTTTCTTAATAAGCATGTATTTTTCTAAAACGACTTTTATTATGAAACGGAGAGAGTAGGCGTTTAAATTAAAGACTGATGTACGATATGTGTACTCTCTTCCACTTTCTTTGTAAAATTTATTATTTTCTCCGAAGACGAGCACTTCCCACGATTGGCAAAAACCTGGGGACACATTGTTCTTGTCCATGTTTTATAGATTTATGGGACAGACAGGATATACACCCACATTCTATTTTTGTGGACCATTTAGAGAGTTTAATAATTGTTATAATTACAAATAATTAAATATTATTATTGTAAATTTAAATTTTTTATTTAATAATAATATCTGATAATTAAATAATTAGCGACCCTATAGTGTATTTATTCCATCGTATTAAATTAAGAAAAAATATTACTTTTTTTTAATTTATAATAAAAATTTTCTATGTCTTTGAAATATTTAATTATTTATATCGTCCTCTCAAAATTGAAGATCACCTTATCTATGGAGTCGACAATGGACAAAGTTAGGTCATGTTATCCTTATAAATTGCCGAGCATGTGAGTGATTGGAATCCTACGTAGCTTCCATTTGCTTTAAAGTTTTCTTGATACCAATAACACCACTTTAATCTTGTAGCCTAAAGATTTTTTTATAAAGAAATTATTTTCCTAATTTAAATATGTAACTGTTTGGTCACAAATGACTAACTTTTAATTCATAAAATGCAATTAATATTTTTAGGAAAAATATTATTTCAATAAGAAAATATTCCCCTTTTCTATAAGTCAATGTTTTCTTATATTATTAGCTCAATTCACAATTATAAAATAATTCTAAGTTTTTAGATGTATTTTTGCTCATAATATAGGCTTCTGCATCGCTGTATGCACAGAGCTCTGGGAGATATTTTCAAGTCTTTAACTTACATGAAATCTTGAGTATTGGAGAGTTAAATTAGACGTGGATTCATTGATAATTATTAACATATTATCATCCTCCAATAACCTTCAAGTCCCGTATATTTCTCTGCTCTTGGGTATTAAAAACTTACTAACCAAAAAGTGGAATGTAAAACCTAAGCATGTGTACCGAGAGGCCAATAAAGTTGCGGATCGACTAGCTAATTTTGCCAGTTCTCTTGAACTCGGCATCCATTTATTTTAAAACTCGCCTGTGAGTTTTTTTCTATCTTTCTAAAAAATATCTCAGAGGTATCCTTTCCCCGTCTAGCAACTTAAAGTTTCGTGTATGTATCCTTCTGATATAAAAAACGTGAATTCAGGTAATTCAAGCATTAACAATTAGAAACTAAATAGAAAATTAAACGGGCCAGTAAAACAAGGTTTAAAAGATTCAATCAATATTAGATTGTCATAAAATCAATTAAAGATTGAATAAAATTAAAGAATTTAAAATATAATTAAAAATTATACTTAGTCATCGACAAAATTTGAAGTTTAATTAAAAAATGTTAAATAAAAGTTATTTGATTTATTTTTGTTTATAAGAATGTATAATTTGTAAAGATTGACTGAGTAATTAATAAACTGATAATTTTTTTAACAAAAAGAGTTATTAAGCTATAAACAACATTCATATCTCTTCAACCTACACACAGTGCTTTAAAACTCGGATCGAATCGCCTGATTCGACTAGTTCGACCGATGACCGGTCAGCTATTCGGTCCAAGTGACTCCTAAAAACCAGTCTTTTATTGGACAAGTGTGAATAGGTGAGAATCGGTCAATTGACCGATTAAATCGAGACTGGTCGAACCGATTGACCACTGATTCAATGAATTTTTTTTTGCTTTTTTCTTTCTACAACATATCACGTTTTTTATTTATATTTATTTATATTATTGGAATCGGTTAAATGAATTTTGTATTTATATTTATTTATATTATTTGATACATCTATTTGTTTAATATTATTAATATTATAAATAATTAAATATAATTATTACATAATTATGACGTCACATCGATTCTACCTATTTAAATGGATCAAATCAGTGATCGTCACGTGTGGCTTCTGAATTGGAGAAAGATGAATCTTCCACACACGCTTTCAAGTAATAAAATAAGTAATTAAGTATCTTAATGGTCAAAAAGGTAATGAGCAGAGGGTGTGCTTAAAAGGGCTGTTTCAGGTTGGCTATTGGCTCCAAAAACCTTTACCACCTTTGGTTGGTGGATAGTTCGAGCTTAAGTTTCAAGTCTCATCCTGTGACCGCCGTTACACCTCCGTTCACTGCTGCACTACTATTCATTATTAGTAAGGTACGACGAATGGTTAATTTTCCTTCTATCTATGAATTCTCTACATGCATGCATGTATGATTTATATGTACATGCTTGTTTTCCGGTGGACACGTTCCGGTCGGTCTCTGGTTTTTTCCAATCGTACTTTAAACTTATGCATGAAGTAATTATGATGTAGACTTTATGTCAATGACTTTATTTAACTTCAACCACAACTTCAACCACTTTCTCGGAACTTATCTGGGGGAAGAATAAGATGCAGCAAGAAAAATGATCGATATCTAAGGCAGCATTACTGCTTTTTCAGGGAGGTTGAAAACTTTTAGTAGGACATTAACTTTTGAAAGCCTCTATTGAGTTGTCTGATATGCTTGGAAGATTTTCAGAATAGTCTGTGTATAAATATTCATTTAATTTGACTATGTTTGGCAGATGCTTTAGTGTTTGGACCTGAGGGGGGTTCAACTGCAGATATCATGCAGTGTGGAGGTCACAGGTTTTAAAGTTTTAGCTTGCGAGACTGATCAAGAACAAACTTGAAACAGAGCTAGTTGCAGTAGATTCTTCTTGGGAAAAAAATTTTCGAGACATGACTGATCAGGATGGTGATTTGCAGCAAGCTAACAGGAAATGGAAGATACCACTCTTTTGTTTACTTAGCCATGCAAGGTATGTCACGTTCTTCCTGCCCTAAGCGAAAAAGTGTTCAGAATGATGAATGCTTTTCGTTTGAAATACTGCAGAAGTGTTTTTAAGATGGATGGTCTTGGTCTGGAGATACTGACGATTGCAGTACCAGCAGCAATGGCTCTAGCAGCTGACCCCATAGCTTCCTTAATCGATACAGCATTCATAGGCCATCTTGGTTTGCGATTCGTTAATTTTTAAACTTTCTTTAGTATGTACTTTGTTAGTATCTGATCATCACTTACGAATATCTATGCTGTGATCATCTTTATTGTAACAGGACCAGTAGAAATAGCTGCCGTTGGAGTTTCCATTGCTATATTCAACCAAGCTTCCAAGGTGACTATCTTCCCATTGGTCAGTATAACGACATCTTTCGTCGCTGAGGAAAATACCGTTCAGAGAATCAGCGATGGAGAACCGAAACCCGATACATCAGAGAATGGTCCAGGCAAAACCAGTGAAACGAAGGAGTTGGGTCCTGAAGATGTCAACCTAGAGAATATGGAGAAAGGTTCTTCACCATCAGGAGCAGAAAATGGTGCATTATCTGTCTATAATCTTCATTTTCTTGTCCTGTCAGATCGATTTGTTCAAAAAAATGCGAACAACCATTGTCATCTTAAGATTTTCTCTTGATCAGATTCCAAAACAACTGCATGCAAGTCTCCTGATGTCACTCCTCCTGGAAAATGTGACGTGGGAAGAAAATTTGACAAGGAAAGACGACATATTCCTTCTGCATCAACAGCACTAATCGTTGGTGCGATGCTTGGTCTCTTGCAAACCATAGTTCTGATGTTTGCAGCAAAACCTCTTCTCCGTATTATGGGTGTGAAATCGGTAAAACCTGTTCCCCATCTTCTCCCCACTCTCTTTTTTCCGAGGCTCGTGCCTGATTCTGAACTTTTTGATGGGGAAAGTAATCTTTTAGTAATTGTTGACAGGATTCACCAATGATGAACCCAGCATGGAGGTACTTGACGTTAAGGTCACTAGGGTCTCCCGCTGTTCTTCTTTCTCTGGCCATGCAAGGTGTCTTTCGAGGATTTAAAGACACAAAAACTCCATTATACGCCACAGGTGAAGAGCTTTTTTCAGTTTATCAGAATAGAAAGTTGCTTTAGATTTGGAATTACTAGATTCTGACATTGGTGAAACAGTGGCAGGAGATGTAACAAATATTATCTTAGACCCAATATTTATCTTTGCCTTCCGTCTGGGGGTAAGTGGTGCAGCCATCGCGCATGTGGTTTCTCAGTAAGTATACTTTGCCTGTTTCAGTTTTGACAGTTACTCTATTTCTTCTTCACATTCATGTTGACAGAGTCATTAATCATCCTCGTCAGGTACTTGATTTTGGTGATCCTCTGGTGGAGATTGATGAAACTGGTTGTTCTCCTTCCTCCAAATCGTAAACACTTGCAGTTTAATCGGTTTCTGAAAAATGGTAAGTGATTGTTGAACTATAAACTCAATTATTCGAACAAAGTTCCGACTTTTTTTTTCCCCACTCTGTATACATATAGGTTTTCTACTGTTGGCAAGAGTAATATCAGCTACCATCTGTGTGACCTTGGCAGCTTCAAGAGCTGCAAGGTTGGGTCCAACTCCTATGGCTGCTTTCCAGGTTTGTCTCCAAGTCTGGTTGACTTCTTCCCTACTCGCTGACGGTTTGGCTGTTGCTGGACAGGTAAAATTGTTTCTGCTTCTCTTCATCTCTGAGCAACGATCATTTTTCACTCAGAATCATGAACAGAGTAGTTCATCTGTTTTCCCCTGTTTTTTACAGGCGATAATTGCTTGTGCATTTGCCGAGAAAGACTACCAAAAGGCAACAAACACTGCAACTCGGGTACTTCAGGTAAGGTTATTCTCTAGGAAATCCATAATATCAACTCCATTAAAAGCACCTGAAACCCAAGTATATTTTGCTCTGCAGATGAGTTTTATCCTCGGGCTGGGATTAGCTGTGGTTGTTGGGATTGGTCTGCAATTTGGAGATGGAATCTTTTCAAAAGATAACGATGTTCTTCACATTATAGGCATAGGAGTCCCGGTAAATTACCCAAATTCTGTAGCCTTTTTGAGTTTCTCTGTAACCAAAAAGTTGGGATTGAGTTTTTCTTGTGTCCACCATCTAGTTCGTGGCAGCTACTCAGCCCATCAACTCCATAGCTTTTGTATTCGATGGTGTGAACTTTGGAGCATCTGATTTTGCCTACTCTGCATACTCCATGGTCAGATCTTCTTTTCATTTTTCCCCTCCGACAACACACTCTTCAGATTCTGAAACTTCATGCAAAGACCTGTTTGTGTTTTCTGCTGGTGTTTCAGGTCATGGTGGCTGTAGTGAGCATTGCCGCCATATTTGTCCTATCTAAAACTGGTGGATTCATAGGAATATGGGTAGCCTTAACCATCTTCATGGGACTAAGAATGTTCGCAGGTTTATGGAGGTAGAATGATTTGAACTTGCTTTGCTCCAACATATTACTTATACAACATCATATGCAAAGAACTAAACAACTTAAGCTCAGACATTTAAGGATGTCTTTGTTATTACATGACATTTTCGTATGTTTTCAGGATGGGGACAGGGACAGGACCTTGGCGCTTTCTCAGAGGTCGACCATTTCCATAGAGGAGTTTTTGACGTAACAAACAGTGCTCATTGTCTTAAATAAAACTTGTTGGCTAAATTTTATTTATGTTATAATATATCGCACTTTGATTATTATATTCCAAAATACAAAAGAACGTGAAAAATTAAAACTAGGATATGGCCCATACAGGTCTCGAACCTGCGACCTTCGCGTTATTAACACGACGCTCTAACCAACTGAGCTAATAGGCCTGCCGATAGATAGCATTTCATGAACGATTAAACTCTGCTCCTACACAAAGAGATGATCATTTCACCTTTTCACAGTTTAATTTTTTTAAAATATCAAATTATAAGAAGAAATTAGAAACAAAAATATAAAATTTTTACACTTGTATAAAATAGTGAAACAAAAGAAAAAATGTAGGAATGTGCTTTACATAATTAGTTTTATGGTTGAGTGGATTGATAATTTGAAAATAACCTCCCTATTTATTAAGGATAAGACTACATATTACTGGATCTCCCTAAATCTTATGTCTCATCGAATTTTTTACTAATTGTTATTATTATTGTTGTTGAGTTGATGTATGGAGACACAAGAAGTGTGAGGTGGATTCATAGAGACCAAAAATTAATTTATTTACTAGTTATTATTTTAGATTATTGAGATTTAAATATAATATTAGTGAATATTTGAATTAGTAAATATTTTTAAAATTTATGCTTAATAGTTAGTATTTTATTAGGTTCAATTATTGTCATTTTCCTAGTAAAATTCTAACTAAAATGTCAGAGAGTTTCAAAAATATACAACCTTATTCTTAAATAGTAGAAAGGTTATCTCCGATAAACTTACAAGAAAAAGATGTTTTGAAAACGATTAAAAAATAATAGACGAAGAAATAAATAAATAAATGCATAAATAAAAATAAAAAAATATTTGTTAATTTATGCCCTTGCAGCCAAGTAATTTGATGCAAATTAATGTATGACATTATTTTGAATTAATGAAAATGCCTTATTTATGTTCATGTTTATGTATTAATTTAATTAATATTTCATGTTTTAATACTAAAGATAAAATCATTGAAATAATTACTGTGTAATTGAAATTATGACGAAATCATAATTATGAGATTCAATTTACACTTATGTGTTATTCCTAAATGTTCATAATTATAGTTTCATCAAGATTAGATATTGTTAAAACGATAAAACTAGCACACATTATGTTTCTGTCTTATGAAGAAATTAATTGATCTCATAAATTAAAGTATAGATATATTTAAACTAATATATGGGTGATTATTAGATAATAAGTCACTGAACTAACCCGATTATAAGAATTTCAAATGGAATATTACTTATATATCTATGGATTATGTTAGACCCCATTTTCGGAGCCTAACAATCTGGAATTATCATAAGATGTGAGCGTATTTCCCTGTAGGATTATTTCAATGAAATCTCCTTAGTCATCATTCTCATAACATCTCAAACCACAAGGGGCGAGCCCCTACCCGTCAGACGCTTGAATCACCACTTGACTTCTTGAGAGTATTTGTAGCTCCATATATTTAGTTTATTTTTGAAGTGATAATCATCTAATTCGGAGTTTTACAGATCAAGATATGATTAAAATACCGAAGTATATTCAGTAAACAATCAATTCATGCTCTTCCAATCAATTCCCTCACTTTCTCTCCATCAATATTTTGCAAATCAATACCAATTGATACCAATTTTTATGGAGAGATAGAAAAATGTGTTAGAAATCTATTTGTTTAAGAATCACTTCATTTGAAGGTTGGATGATGAAGTTATGGTCAAAAGAATCAAACATGATTATGTCTTCAATCATATTTTACCTATCTTGGGATAATTAGCATAACTTTCACTAGGAACATCAGATTAAGGTCATTTTAGGATAGTTTCAAATAGGACTTCTATAACTACAACTTTCTAAGACTCGAAGCGAGATTTTGCCATCTAGAGGGTCAAAATCACGAATTTTTGAAAGTGTATAGTATATGTCTATTAAACGGACATACACCTATACCTAACGTACATACACGGGGTCTGGAGCATTTTCCAGACCCGTAAAGGTCCGTTTAATGGACCTAATGTCTATTTAATAGACATGCACTAGGTTGGGGGTATTTTTATACTCGAGAAGGTCCGTTTAACAAACCTAATGTCTGTCTAATGGACATATGTGACCCCCAAATCCCTCCAAAGCCTTTCCAATAGTTCCTACATCCATTCTAACATTATGTTCACTCATAATCTTTCCAAATTCACTTCTTCTAACACAATATCACTTTTTAAACATTCAATTACCAAATTGATTTCATTAAATTCCCAAATCTCAACTCAGTTGATTCATCACATCCAACAAATTCTCAAAATTTACTCTAGCTGTCCTCTATGCATCCTACGCAGCATTACCAACTTATAATGATTATATCTCCCAACTCCAATATAAAAACAAAATCATATTTTATATCACTGGAAAGCTAGAAAGATAAGCTACGATTTTCATGAGACAAATTTGGCTAATTCTACCTAGATCGATATAGTTTTTCCTTAGAGTCAGAACACAATTTCTACACCTATGAAATGATTGAAAATTTGCAATATACCAACTTTGAAAATCACAAGCGAAACACAATCATATTTCATTAATAAATCCAAACAGAGTTTATAAAAGCTTCCATTATAAATCAACATCCACATCACTAACTTAAAACAAAATACAAAAACAATGGTCAATGTTGATATGCTACAAATGTAACATCCCACCCCTAACAGGAAGGGTAAAATAGCAAATTTGGCATAGGATGAGATGTATTGGATTGACTTAAGATTGTTCATGCATAATAGGACTGGTACACAGTATCATTTGTGTACATGAAAGTACTGTACATGCATACATGACATTCTCGGTTTTCGTGCCTAAGGTAATTTTATTGGGATTAACGTAGTTATTGGGTTTGAAAAATTATTCTGAGTGCGCCATT
>JANZLD010000009.1:52665809-52682278 GCA_026413575.1 Erythroxylum carthagenense | reverse complement strand
TTTTTTTGACTTTTTGTATTACTGATTTGGACAATTTGTAAAGTCAACAGACTGAAATAAATTGTAAATATGAAAAGGGCCACTAGGCCATTAAATTGTGTATGTAAATTGTTTTCCGCATAAATTATAATGTGTGTGTGCATGTATTAAAAAAATTATTTATACTGAGTTTTGACTGACTGGGTGATGTAGCACGCCACCCTCGCGGGGTACGGACTCGGATATCACCATCGATGTCGGGTTCGGGTCATGCGGGAGTGGGGTGTTCCAACAAAGCTATTCAAAATGTTCATTAACTTAGCGCAAAAGTCTCTAACTATCTTAGAGTTTCCGATGCCTTATCAGGATTGCTAACTGTCTCATTCTGCACCTGAGGAGGGAATAGTGGGATGAGCTACACAGCTCAGTAGCTAATATATTTATAGTCATTGGCAGTTGACTATAAATTCAAGCATATGTATATATATATATCCAGCAATTCAAGCATTCTCTACCTACTCTAGCAATTCAGGCATTCTCAATCTATTCTAGTAATTCAAGCATTAATCAATTTAGCTCAAAACTCATAACACATAATATAGACTTTAGCCATTAAACATAACACTAAAATGCGTCATACTTGGCAATTCAAAGATGGAATGCACAAACAAATGACTCGAAGGTTCCATGGAAACATAATGAAGAAATTGAAGTTTACACCATGAACAGAATAAGTCTATTTTTGGAGCTCATATGCTACAAGCGGGCAGCCAAGAGAAGACTCTTGTCAACGTGCACGTGACGAGCAGAATGGTTCTACTCTCCCCCAAACAAAATCACATAATCATGCTCAATTCATTTTATCATATGCTTTTACTTTCATGCTTTTTCTTCTTTTCGTTTATACAAAATGTTATAAACTTTTTCAAGCTATAACATAGTCATCAATTATTAAGCAATTTCCTTCATTCACAAACAAGTTAAATTCAAGCAATCCACATACACACATAGGCAAGAATTTTCTCAATTTCACAATAACCATAAATACATTACCCAGCTAAATCGTTTGCAAAAATCCAACTCAAGGTTATCTTTCCTCTTGCTCTTGTGTAGGATTCTCTTGGTTTCCTAAAACAATCAAAGTTCCATTCAAAACAACATTATAATAAAATTCATAAACTTCAATAATCATAAAAATGCAATAAATACAAATTAAGCTCAAACCTAATTTACCCATAGTCCATCTAGGTTAAAAAATTCAAGACCTAGTTTAGAACCCTAGGAATCAAATAGGTTCCTTCTTCCTCTTCTTCCAACACAACACACTCTCTCTGTCTAATCCCTTCATTCTCAACACAACTCATTTCTTTAATAAAGCATGAAGAAAAGATGATTAACTTACCTTAACAAGCTTGATTTATTCTTCTCTCTTCTTCCTTCCAAGCTTCTCTTGAACACTCTCACAAATTCTCTCTCTTCTCCTCTCTTCTTTCACGTTTTTTCTTCTCTCTTTGGTTTCTCATGACTTCTCTATTTCTTTCTTACTTCAAGACCATTTATTTGGTCTTTTTTTCCATGTTACCCTTCATTTACTTTGTCCTTCCCATTTTATCCCTTATGTTTATTAAAACTAACATCTTATAATTCTAACTCATTAACTAACTCCTTCCAAAAATCCAGACCCTTTTTTAAACAGGTAATTGAAGAAATTTGATAACACTTCCTTCTAGAAAAATGTTCCTCATTGTCTTAAGTTTCTAATGACACTAAAATTATTCAATTTGGTTCAGAAATCTAAAAGTTATACTCTAAACATTTTTGGATTGTTCTTATGATGAAATAATATTCTATGCTCAACTTCAATCCAAAAATTGAAATTCTTAGAGACTGAATTAAAACTCAATTTCATAAGACAATTTATATCCCTATGTCTTTAGTTTACTTCAAATAAAAAAATCATCTCATTTGGATAACTAGAGAAAAAATTATGGCTAAAACATCGAAGCATACTCAGTGAACATGTTTCAACTACATTTTCCATCTTATAACTTCCAACATTTCACATATAACCCATCTTGTACCTAAACTATCTTTTCTACTTCATTTCAAATTCAAGAATTCTCCTTTTTCTTCACACATGACTAATCACTAACAATTTCTCATTTAATAGTTCTAACTTTCAAGAAAAGTTTGGGGTCCAACAGATTATCTCATAATGATGGTCGTATAATTAATCTTCAGACTTAAGATTACCAAGGTATCTAGTTTGAAAATTACTGTGTTTTGATGTTAATTATAAATCGTCCTTGGATAATTTAGTCGGTAGTGATTAGATACAGTATAAACCATATGTAGATAGTTAAGTAAGTCAATACAAGATTCTTCACTCTAAAGTAATTAGAGAGAGTATTCTATTTTTCTTGATTAATAATGATTTATGTAATTTTCTAGCCAAAATGAATTGATATTTGAAAAGAGTTTTCATAATTCAATTATAAATCAATTACTAATTAGCAAGAACGAATATGATTGGATGATAAGAGTAGACACTGTTTCTATACTCTGTCCAAGACACTGTTTCTATATTCTGTCCAATTACAATATTGAATGACGAAAAGATTAAATTATACATTATAATCATGTATAGACAGGTTAAGTCAATTACTTTGGCATTCTTGATATTTGGGTAATCATGACATGTTGCTAGACATCAATCATAATTTATGATTATGAATTATTTAATTGGAGAATTATAGATAAATTAAAAGAATTTTTAATTTATCTAATTCTAATTGTGAATTAGAATTATAATTTATAATCATTACTAATTTATTAGGAACTTAATGGGTCACACATCAAAGAAAGATCAATTTAATTAAGTTGAGAAATTTTAGGGATTAAATATGAGATATTTAATTTTATTAAAATTAAAATAATTAGAATTAGAATTTATTTTAATTAAAGAGATTTAATTATTAATTATAATAAAAGACTGTTATGATTTTTCTATTTAAAGATAATAGCTTTTTGAAAGCTATCGCTTTTTGTCTTCTTCCTCTCAAATTAGTTCGAGAATTACTCTGTGGATACTATCAGAAACTGGACACTTGAACAGCTTGTGATTGATTAATCAAAAAAATTTCAAAGATTTTTCAATAGAAAAGTGAACAAGATACGATTTCTAAATCGTTTTATATTTTATTCAAATTTATTCAATTATCGAGATCCACTCTGAATTTATAAAATTTTTTGTTTTTCGTTGCAATCGTGATTTGATCACCGTTGGATTCCAACAGTGGTATTAGAGCCTCTAGGTTTAATTGTTTATCTTGAATTAGAGGCTTGATTGTTATTGATTTGTCAAAAATTAAAGTTTTTACGAACTGTTCTTCTCAACTTTTTTTGTCTATTCTGGAAATTTTTGTGTTCAGTTTGCGTAAATTTTGCCCATCTATGCGTTACAATTGTTGTACTTCATACGACACAATTAATTTCGTAAAAATTTATACCCTTTAGAGCATATATGATGCTTATGTGATGGTTCTTAAAATTGTTTCTTGTGCACCTTGCGTTTTGAGCCCTGAAAATTGATTGAGTTATGTGTCAAAATCCCTATTTTTCTATCGCCCTTATTATCTGGATCTGAAAAAATTTTCTGGGTTAACAACCTTGTATTGTGCTTCTTTGTGTTTGTGTTTCTGCCTATTATTGTGTTTGCTTATGCACGATTCCTTCTATCACTAATCAATGTGTTCCCTTGTTTTGAATTTGAAATTTTTGTTTGTCGAATCATCACCCATATGTGGTGAAAAACGACTGGGTTGCTAGGGATGCCTATGGTTGGCGTCGCTAACAACTCCAGTGGGTTGCTCGCAACACCACTGGCGACAAGTGCCAATCGTTGGCGTTGCTAGGGCGATTAAATGCTCATGGATGACGCGAGTCAAACGAGGCGACGGTGGAGACTAGTCGACGGCATGAAGCAGCGCACAAAAGTTGGGTAGTTCAAAGAAGTCTGCAATGTGAAGCAGAAATATGGGTTGGTGGGTTGTGATGTGGAAGTTAGTTGAGGCAGAAGTGGGAAGAAGCGGTTGCAAAAGAGGATGAGAGACTCTGTGATGGGAGAGTACCAACCTGACATTGAGAAGTATCATAGATGCTAACAAGCTGACAAGACCGAACTTTTTGGGCTGGCTACGAAACTTAAGAATAGTTCTTAGGCAAAAGAAGAAATTGTACGTTACTGATACTCCTGCTCTATCAGAACCTTGTTCAGATGCAGCTGATGAAAATTGAGAGAAATATCAGCGTTATATTGACGACGTTGAATAAACTACATGTGTGATGTTAGCTTGCATATCTTTTGAACTTCAGAGGCAGCATGAGAACATGAATGCACCTACTATGATATTGCATCTTAAGGAGTTATTTGGTGAATAAAATAGGGTGGAGAGATATCAAATCTTCAAGGCATTGTTTCAATGCAAGATGACAAAAGGATCTTCAGTCAACCTTCATATACTGAAGATGATTGGGTATATTGAAAAATTGGCCCAATTAGGTTTTGTTATGGATCACGAGTTAAGCATTAATCTGGTGTTGCAGTCTCTAAGTTCAAGCTTTTCATAGTTCGTCATGAACTTCAACATGAATCAGAAAGATATAACATTGCCTGAACTGTTGAACATGCTTAAGACTGATGCAGTTCTGTAGTTGTTGTCAGTTCTTCTAAAAGTAAGAAAAAGGGTTTTAAGAATAATAAAAACAAGAAACCTAAGGCTTTTACTAACGTAGTAAAAGCTAAAAGAGGTGTCAAGAAGAAGAATAATGACAAAGGAACATGTTTTCACTGCGAAGTTAATGAACATTAGAAGAGGAACCGCCCATCTTATCTTGCTAGCCTGAAAGATAAAAAACTTAAGGAAGTTGTCTCTTTAGGTATGCTTATGATTGAAATCAATCTTTTTACTTCTGTTCCACATTATTGGGTATTAGATACTGGTTGTGGTTCTTACATATGTAATAACATACAAATGTTAACAAGGAATAGATCATTTAAGAAAGGTGAAGTGGACCTGCAAGTTGACAATGGAGAAAGAGTTGCCACATTAGCTGTAGGAATTTGTAGTTTAACTTTACCTTTTGGTCTTATATTAGAACTTGATAATTATTATTATGTTCACGTTATTACAAGAAACATCATTTCTATTTCTTAGTTGGATTTTAATGGATTTGTCTTAATAATTAAGGATAACAATTATTCTTTTTATAAAGATAATGTTTATTATGGATTTGGGTTACTTACAAATGGTTTGTATGAGTTAGATCATGAAAGGCCAATTCTTAACATAAATAGTAAGAAAAGAAAATAAAGTAACCAAAGTTCATCTTATTTATGGCATTGTAAGTTAGGTCATATCAATGAAACTAGAATAACAAAATTAAATAAAGAAGGATATTTGGATCCTTTTGATTATGAATCATATGAAATTTGGGAATCTTGTTTATTGGGAAAGATGATCACACTACCCTTTAAGGGAAAGGGACAACGTGTTAGTTTATACCCTTACAGCTAATTAATTGGATGCAAATTAATGTATGAAATTATTTTGAATTAATGAAAAGGCTTTATTTATCTTTATGTATTAATTTAATTAATATTTTTATGTTTTAATACTAAAGATAAAATCCTTGGAATAATTATTATGTAATTAAAATTACGATGAGATCATAATTATGAGATTCAGTTTACACTATGTGTTATTCCTAAATATTCCTAGTTGTAGTTTCATCAAGATTGGATATTGCTGAAACGGTAAAACTAGCAGATATTATGTTTCTTTCTTATGAAGAAAGTAATTGATCTCATAAATTAAATTATAGAGATACTTAAACTAATGTGTGGGCGATTATTAGAGAATAAGTCACCGAACTGACCCGATTATGAGAATTCCAAGTGGAATATTACTTATGTGTCTATGGATTATCTCATAATGATGGTTGTATAATTGATCCTCATACTTAAGATTACCAAGGTATTTAGTGTGAGAATTACTATGTTTTGATATTACTTATGAATCGTCCCAGGATAATTCAGTCGGTAGTGATTGGATACAGTATGAACCATATGTAGATAGTTGAGTAAGTCAATATAGGATTGGTCACTCTAAAGTAATTAGAGAGAATATTCAACTGTTCTTGATTAGTAATCATTTATGGAATTCTCTGGCCAAAGTGAATTGATATCTGAAAAGAAGTTTTCAAATTTCAATTATAAATCAATAACTAATTAGCAAGAACGAGCATGATTGAATGATAAGAGTAGACATTGTTTCCATATTCTGTCCAATTAGAATATTGAATGACGAAATGATTAAATTATACATTATAGCCATACATGGACAAGTTAAGTCAATCACTTTGATATTATTGATATTTCGGTAATCATGACATGTTGTTAAATGTCAATCATGATTTATGATTATGAATTATTTAATTGGAGAATTATAGATAAATTAAAAGAAGATTTAATTTATCTAATTTTAATTGTTTTCTTTTATTTTATCTAATTTTAATTGTGAATTATACTTATAATTTATAATCATTGCCAATTTATTAGGAACCTAATGGGTCACACATCAAAGAGCAATTTGTTAAATAAAAATCAATTTAATTAAGTTTGACTTAATTATAAAGTTTGAGAAACTTTGGGGATCAAATATGAGATATTTGATTTTATTAAAATTAAATTAATTAGAATTAGAATTTGATTTTAGTCATAATTAAAGACATTTAATTTTAATAAAAGTTTGTTATCATTTTTCTATTTAAAGGGAAATTTTTT
The DNA here is from genome assembly GCA_026413575.1 of Erythroxylum carthagenense. Taxonomy (NCBI): domain Eukaryota; kingdom Viridiplantae; phylum Streptophyta; class Magnoliopsida; order Malpighiales; family Erythroxylaceae; genus Erythroxylum; species Erythroxylum carthagenense. Next base: position 52,675,455 of record JANZLD010000009.1, on the reverse strand, counting down.
TCGAAAGCTTGCACTTCTTGTCTTCTTCCTCTCAAATTAATTTGAGAATTGTTCTATGGATACTATCAGAAGCTGAATACTTGAAAAGCTCGTGATTGATCAATCGAAAAAGTTTCAAAAAATTTTCAACAGAAAAACGAGCAAGACACGATTTCTAAATCGTTTTATTTTTTATTAAAGTTTATTCAATTATCGGAATCCACTCGGAATTTGTAAAAAAAATTGTTTTTCGTTGTGTCTGTGATTCGATCATTGATAGTTTCCAACAATATTATCACAAAAAATAAAAAATAAGTATTTCAGACAAAAGTATTTAACCTAATAAAAATTATTGTCGTTATTTAAATTTTATATAAAATATTAATATAAATAAACATGTGTTAAAGTTAACAAAAATAGATGTTCTTTAGTGACCAGGACATAAAATTTTAAAATTAAAATTTTTACGTGTATATATTTATATCCTTATCGATAACTTTATAACAACGAATGATAATTGGACAAAAAATTACGTTGTAGAACCTGAGTAAGTAGTGTCTTACACGACATATGAACTACGTGTACCTGTGATGTCCGCATGATAAGGTTGGAAATGTGTCTGTCCTTTCCCAGATTAAAAGTCAAATCGTACCTGCAAAAATCAAACATTCGCTCATTCTATTCTAGAACAACTGTCCCTCCAAATCAACATCAAAACGTATCTAAGCCGTTTGTCACGATCGCGACGTTAGAATCGGACTCCATACCGTGTACCTCACTAACACGTAGGACAAACCTTAAAAACATTGGCACGTGCTTCCTCCGCCTCTGACAAAACACGAAGTCAGGAAGTTACTTGTCATTGGTGAGTGATAGGAACGCGCCTGAAGCAACGTTATAAGTTCAGAACTTGGTAATAATTAAATTAATATTTAAAAAGTAAACTGAAAAAACAGAGTATATACTATATACATATATATAAAAAGATATGCTCACAAAACTGCATAGCACCATCACCGGTCCGTCGTAGTAACAGCTGCCGTACCGGGAAGCTGATGTCCTCTCCTTCATCATGGGTGCCAGTGAACCTGTGAGACCACGTTGAGCCATGCTTAGTTTCTCTGTCTGTCTGTCTTCTTCCTTTTTCACACGCCTGTGTTGTTTAATATTTGAGTAAACTTGTTGCCAGGTTGGAGATAGAGATGGCGAGAGAAAGGAGGAGGGAGAAGAAGAAGCAAGAGATGAGGAGAGAGAAGTGGGAAGAGATTTAGAGAAAGGACAAGAAGTTGGTGTCGAGGAAATGGTGATGACAGAGAGCAATGTCAACAGTGGTGGTGAGCAGACAGATTTTCATGTGACGATGTTGCAGAGATTGAACCCAACAAACCCTTTGAGGGTTCATGTCGTGAATCCTCATAGTAGAGTTGTTACTCCATCTCCTTCTCAGCCTTCCATGCCTCGCTCTACACCAGCTCCACAAGTAAGTTATTGTTACAAGTGAAACAAAGCCGGAAGCAAAATTTTTCTTTTCTGTTCTTTGATATTCTGTTCATGATTGAAGTCTCTTACCCAGAAGATCTTGGGAATAGATGTGTCTGCGTGTTTGATTACATCAGCCAAAACTGTTTCTAAATTGATTAATGGTAACTTATGAAATGGGAAAAAGATTATTAAAGTTCTTTCTTGCCTTTTGATGAAGTCAGTTTCTTTATAACCAGTAAATTACAGACCAAGACCAAGTTAATCCAACACTAAACCTTCTTATTTCCTTGTGAACAGGTATCAATAAGCACACTGAATTCTACAAAATACACTAACAGAATATCGCTGTTTCTGTTTATCCTGCACATGGTTATGGCTGTTGGGTTGGTTTCTTTTCTTATATTCAAGGGAATTCAAGGACTAATAGCAGCATCTGACACTGTTAAGAGGAAAGAGAAGAGGGTTTTACTGTATTTTCTGCCACAAGTTGAAGCAGCATCTCTGTTGAGCATTACTCTTGCTTTTGCATGGCAAAAGGCGGTAAGGGAATGGCCAAGGTTCATGGTTCATTTCATATTATGGAGCTGTTTTGTCATTTCTGCAGCTGCTGGAATTCTATTGATTTGCTTTCAAAAGCCTACTACTGATGTGGTTGCTGTTTGTTTAATGGCTTTCGCAATTGGCAGTGGTTTGTATGCTTGCTGGGTTACTCAGAGAATCGGTTTCTGCATTAAGATCTTGAACAAATCGCTTGACCCTGTCTCTAAATTCCCTGACTTGAATAGACCAACTTATTGGATGCTTGCAGTAGGGTTCTTATGGATGTCTTTATGGATTTTAGCTGTGATTGGAGCTCTGAATTTCTACTTCCCACCACTTATAATTATTGCATTGGTGTTGAGTTTGGCTTGGACCGCAGAAGTTCAGAGGAAATGTGGTGAATTTAACAGTTAGTAGGGTAGTTTCACTGTATTATCTTAGAGGAATGCAGTCTAGCACTCAGTTCTGCTTCCAAAGAGCATTAACTCGGAATCTTGGAAGTGCTTGTCTGGGATCTCTGTTCGTGCCCGCAATAGAAGCACTGAGAATTGTTGCTCGAGGCTTGAATTTGCTTGAGGGAGAGGATGAGTTCATGTTTTCCTGTGCTCATTGTTGTCTCCATGTCATGGAGACAATCTTCAGATATGGCAATGGCTGGGCCTTTGTACAGGTAAAGATTATCCTTTACCACGTCTCTCCATTGGTCTCTTTAAGTTTCCTTCAAATTTGACAAAGATTAGTGAACCTTTTCAGCTATATAAATGTCAGGAGTTGCAACTCAATCATTCAATCCTCTTTTCTAAAATACGCAAGACACTCGGACCCATTGCCAACCCTATTGAAAACTACAATCAGCCATCTAACATTACCACTTTTCTCTTGCTTTGTAAAGCATTCATTACATAGGAAAAGCAGGAGAATGGTCGCTTTCAAGTCTCCTTCAAATTTGCCAAATATTAGTGACCTTGTCAGCTATCTAAATATCCGAAGTTGCAACTCAATCATTCAATCCTCTTTTTCCATTATAAGGAAGTAATTTAGTCCTGATTAGCTTTTCTTGCAACGATCCAGTACGAACCTGTTTTTTACCCGGACCCATTGCCAAACCTATCAAAAATTATGATCAGCCATCTAACTAGACCAAGTAATCCTCTATATTTTAATTGCAGATAGCGGCATATGGGAAAGGGTTTGTGCAGGCATCACAGGACACATGGCAACTGTTCCTGAGGCAAGAAATGGAAACCATTGTCGACTCTGACATAACCAGCTCAATTTGCTTCCTCACAGGAGTATGCAGTGGCTCTATCTGTGTCATTGTCGTAGCTGCTTGGACTGCCAAAGCACATCAACCCTTCACTGCAACTATCTCCCTCCTGGCCTTCTTTATTGGATATCTCATGGTTGGTACCACTAACCCTCTCTTCATCGCAAATCATTCAACTCTCAGCAGAACATTAACTTGGGTTCTTCGTTGTTTCATCTGATATATATTCCAGACCAGGATTGCCATGGCATTGCCTCACGCCTGTGTGAGTTGCTACTACGTCTGCTATGCTGAAAATCCTGAGAACAGATTGTTCGATAAAACCATCAAGGACCGTCAAAAACTGATCAAGTCAGGTCGAGACACTGTTGTTCCCACACCTCGAGTACCACCCAGATTCAGAGCTTAGTTTCTGATCATCCATGGTAGGTAGTTAGGTTGGTTGTGATAACTTCCCCTTCAAGTGTACAGTAACTATGGTAGTGACAACTTCAAGTACAAAGGGAAGATCTTGAATTTGGAAGGGAAGGGTAGAGAACAAGCACTATGATTCTAATTTCTCATCAACAAAAGTTACAATTGACAAAAGAAAGTCTCTTTACTCGTTAGGTGGTGTTCTTTGATTTGTGTCTTATGTATACTTCTAGGGATATTCTTTACATTAACAATCTCCTTCATTTTTCTTGACTCTTTGTAAAAGCCCCTACCTATTTTTAATTCAGTTTGTAGTTTTGACTCCTCAATTCTTCAAATACTTTATTAAAAGAAGCAATTAATGAATAATCATGTATATTTAAATTTAAAAACATAGCTAGTCTTATTTGATCATTACAACCATATATAGGTACTCTTCCATTTGTATTTTATACACAACAAAAAATTAGTTTCTCTAGAATACTAGAAGTTTAAAGTCTATAAATTATAACATGCACATAATATGCTCCTAATGAGGTCTCATGAAAAAAAATTTTCCCCTATAATTCCATTATTCCTACCATGACTATAACCCTATAAAGTTATCAAGATTCATCTAATAGGTTACTGTAAACTGTGTAACAACATAAAATGTAAGTCAATGGTGATAAAAGAAATCATAAGCACAGAGTTTACGAATTATTACATATATTCAATATTTTATTTAATACGCATTCAAAGAGTAATAACTATGAATTCCTCCATTTAAAAAAATAAAAATCACCATGGACATTTCTAAATCTAGATGAGCTCTCCACGTATGATTACTTAAACAAGGATTGCAAGTTCTGTTCAATTCCAACTTATAAGGTCATCTCCTCCAAAAAAATCACAATCTTAAACCAATTCCCATTTCTTCTTATCGATGCCTCTGTCCTTGCATATGCAAGTGTTTTCTTCTCATTTTTGGGCAATTGCAAGTGTCACCATCTTCATTATTGCTTTTTGTAGAAAAAAGAAGTGAAAACAAGACCATTTGTCATGAATGTTGCCTTCATTAAATGGAAACCAACGAAATGATTAACCTTATTGACTATAAAACAAGGAATTAACAAGGAGGGTCACCTATACACTAAAATCAACTTACTACTATCATCAACATATTTCACTCGCGTTCCTTTTGGATTCCAACCCAACGTGCATAATCCACCCACCTGTGACCAGATGATATATTTCCTATTCAGTTTTGAAGGAAGAAAATTAAACAGTACATAAGAGACGGTGCACAGAAGTCTCACATCAGTGATCCCAAGAATGTGTTGCCAGTTCTAACAGCAAAGCAGATTGCACTCAGTATCACCTTGTGTTGGTGTAGCAATGGCTCCAGAATCCGCTGTTCTATGAGACCGGCAAGCACCTGGTACCTGTTTTGAAAGGACAGTTGACTTAAGCAAACTCCATATTGTTACAACTACTTTCAAGTGCCATTTTGTTTAATATCCATTGATGATTCAATATATGTATATATCAATGACATTAAGAGTTGGGATAAATTTTACAGTTTTCAATATGAGATTTTTATATTCCAAAACCAGCATAAGATATGTTTCATTTAACGATTTCAAGGGCACAAATGAATCATTACCTTAGATTACTAGAAACTGCCATATATACACCATAGGCCACACTGGTTGATAATACAGGTACATCTTCTGCTTCAGCAGCGAAAGACTTATCAATAGTCTTTCTCACATTGATCAGAGCATTTGTTATTCCTACACCAATCTGAGAAGGTGCAGCATTAGTGAAAAATTATCCACATTAGTTGCTGTGAACTAATTTGTAAGTATATATTACAACAGAAAAAGTTCTAACCAAACATTCAAAATTTGGCATTAATCACCACATTGCATTAAATTTCCTGAGTTTTAAGATCACAAAAAAAGCAAAACACGGAAAAACTTGAGTAGAGAAGTTAACCTACCAGGGATGCACCAGTGCCAACTGCAAATAGCTTGGCTCCATTACGCTGAAAAAATGGATTAACATAATTCAACTTAGGAAAATTCCAGATATTCTATGCCAAAACCATATGATATTATATAATGAATGCAGCACCTACCATTATTGCTCCTATTCTCTGTAAAAATGAATAAGATGTTCCAGCCAAAGCTACCTGTTCACAAGGTATTAGGAGTGCAAAAGGTAATCCGAACTCATCCAGAAAAGTATATATAAATATGCTTATGCCATTTGTGAATGTGTAATTGAAATCAGCAAATAAACCTGGAATGCATTATCAGGACAGCCGTAGAAGAACTTGGCAACAGGACTGGCACTGACTGCAAGAGGGGGACGTAGAGACACAGTAGGGGCAGGCAGCCAAACAAGCATAAAATCTGCTATTATGGCCATTACCTAACACATAAACCAGGTTACAATAATGTAAGTTAAAAGTGAACAACTAAATCGATGGCATTTAGGAATTCTTCTTGTTTGCTGTTCGAATCACTAACAATTAGCTTTAAGTTCACTTCTTATATGAAGCCTGTCCAAGTTTGGTCTTTCACCAGCTTCTGTGTTTGGGTTGAGTCTAGGTTAAGGGATTTGGGTTACGATCAGCAGGATTAAGGGATTTGGGTTACGATCAGCATGAAGTCTAGTCAAGGATGCATAAAATTAGGATGGCATCCATCATTCAACCCTATCTCGACACTGGCTGAAAAGTTCACTTCAATTTGAACTATGACCTTCTGTTCCTCTTCCATGAGACACAGTGTTCAACCTTTCGCACTATTTCAGGATCCAACTCTCCAACTCTTTCGTGTTTCCTAAGTCGATTCAGGAGATGGGATTGGAAGTCCATTTGCTCCAAAATTTAAGAGTCGTGGCTCCTCATTGACAAGCATTTTATTGAAACTGAACATTTAGCAATAAGTTAGCCATACCACATCAGCGAAAACAAAATCCAGCTCCTTGGTGAACTTTTCTCTGCGCCTTTCCAATTCTGCAGCAGTCTGAGAACATCAAACAAAAGAATGAAGCTACAAGTCCCACTGATCTTCAGATTCACAGTCCATTTCAAAATATGAAGCAGTCGATTCAAGTATTCGCTAGACTCTACCCTCAGATCTAGTTACCCCAAAATGAAACATGTATTAGATAGAAGAAATAGAAACCTTGGTGAAGATGCCGACACCACACTCAATAGAAACCTTAGTTAAGAACAAATCATCGGCGAGTAACCGTTCCTTGAAACCTCCGAACTGAAGCAACCATCGGAAGACAAGCGATTTCTCAAGCTCGAAGTACCTTCGCACAATCGATCCCGGTAACCTCCCCGCTTCAATCGCCGAAGCCAAGTCCTTTGGCAAGCTCTCCAACGACCTTCCCACCTATAACACCACGTCATTACAATTCCAGAACATATGATATCAAGTTATGAACAACCCAAACTCAGTTCATCACCATGAAGCAAATCCGTACCTCTGCCAATGCAAGAAAAGCTTCTGTCCGATTGCGGGACTCTGCATCGCCATCGCCATCCCCTCCTCCGCCGCCTCTTCCCCTGGAGCCACCTCCAATACCACCGCTTCCGCCGCCGAGATCAGACAGGTAAGTGATAACTGAACGAAATCTGTTGCGTGAAGCACAGAGTTTAGGAATGGGAGCGTTGATAGAGAACTTTAGGTGGTGGCGGTGATGTTGGCGAGTGGGAAGGTGACGGTTTTCCGAGCGGAGAGAGAGGGTGGCGCTTGTGGAGAGGCTGGAGAAAGACGAAGCCATCGCCATGACAAGAAGTAGTAAAGTCAAACAAGTCTTTGCTTGGTATTGGTTCGTTAGGTGGCGCGATAACTAACGAACATACTCAACCCACACCCTCAAATACTTCCACGCGCTCTCACGCTACTTCACAGCCCCAAAATATTGTAGGTTATTAGTTTTTTTTTTTTTAACCCATGAGATATTTTAGGAGGGTCTCCACTGTGAGAAGGCACTTTTAAGTCATCTACTCTCAGACTAATTTCTGCTGGCACCGGGTTAGCCAGTAAGGGGTAAAGTGCTGGTCAAACAGATTTCTCCATTCTCAGGACTCAAACTCGAGACGTCTGATTAAGGGATGAGAGTACTGAACCACTTGCACCAACCTATTTGGTTTACTAGTTTTTTAAAATAAGCTAATTTAAATTTTTATAATATTTAAATATCTAAAAATTATCTTTTATTAAAATTTATCTATTTTTAAATTACAATTAATATCAAGTAGAATAATTATACAGATTTTTAGTATCAGATAATTATCTTTTATTATATTTTCATCTAAAATTTTAATTATTATCAAAATCTAATAAAATAATTATACAAACTATTAATATTAATTATTTTCATAATACTTTTTATTTAATCAATAAAAAATATATGTAGTGTCAACTGGGCCAGCTTAGCCCACCCCAACCCTGTTTGATAGGCCTTAAGCTCAATTTTTTGAAAAAATCTAAATTCAAGTTGAGTTTCAGAATTTATCTAATTTTTATGAATAAAATGACATTGTTTTATATTTTTAATTTTTAAAAAAGTTGAGATGGAGCTTGGTTTGCCTTGGGTTCCCTCAGGTCTAGGTTGAGACCGGGCCCCAATAGCAGGAGGTTGGGCCTAGGCCCAGCTTGGGCTCGTTGCAATCCTTAAAAATATGTTTCTTTTATATAAATAATATTTGATAAATTCTTTAACTTTTTAAGATCATTTATTCATATTCATCATTTACAAGATAACAACTTTTTGGTAAATGTAAATGAAATTATATAAGATTTTTTAATATATTATTATTTATAGATTATTTCATCTAATGGTTAATTAAGTTGATACCATAACAAGTGCGTGTGCACACACACTCTATTAGACCGACAGGATAATGAATTGAGAGGCTCGCTCGTAGGCTGTAACTATAAAACTTTTTTACTCTCGCAAGCCCAAGACGTAGTAGAAGCTTCAAGTGAGCAACAATGGCTTCTGCTACAAGTCCCCAGTCTCTGATGCTAACGTACGCCGCCTCATCTGTACACTCACAAGACCTAACCCCTTCTATTCTCTCCTTCTCCTTCAATTTCAAGCCCAAGTCTTTCGCGCGCTGTCCACTTTTTGCTATAAGTTCTGGTGGTGGATACAGAGTTTCCGGCAAATGGGTCGGCTTCTACGGTCAAAAAGAGCCGAAATTTGGGAAAACTTGCTCCGTCGTTGTGACGGCTGCTGCGGCAGCGGAGGCTGCAATGGTCGACGATATGGAGGAAAAGAAAGGAGATGGAGCGACGGCCACAATTACCCAAACCAAGCCAAAGAAGGGGAAAACTGCTTTGCCACTGAAAAGAGACAGAGTATGAGTATCAAATTCAGTTTCTTTTTAATTATACTTTTTATCTTTATAGCATTTTGGGGTGTGGATCAGTTTGATATTTCATTTCGAGAATCTACTAATTTAAGAAATTGTTAGCTGTTGACAGTGATAGATTTTGCTTGATGCGCATTATCTTTCTTCTTATTGGCTTGTTTGAATCTTCCGTCTACTGATGATATTGGATTGTTTGAACCTGTGTTAGTGATTGATCCAAGTTTTGATATACATTTCGTGGAATTGTTGTTCATAACTTGATAACATATGCCCTAGAGTTGGGTTGTTCATAACTTGATATCATATGCTTGAACCCGTGTTACCTTTGTGTTAGAGTATCTTTTTCTCAGGTGCCTGAACTGTAAACAAAACTATTTTTCAGGCAATTGTTTCACTGTTCATGAAAAGTAATATTTGTGCTTGTATTTACTTTCCTTTTATGAATGTTTATCTTTTTGGAAGGGTGTGAGTAGGAGTTACAGGAATATGCTGTGCGAACTGTATGGTCAGCTTCACTTATGGATTGCTAAAACTATATTCTCAGATTTCCTTTTTCCCTTTTTCAAGATTATCATACA
>JANZLD010000009.1:52534649-52559064 GCA_026413575.1 Erythroxylum carthagenense | reverse complement strand
GATAAGGAAATTATTCAACAAGATGCTAAAATCTCTCCTGAAGATGTGGAAGCTACTGATTATGTTAAAAGTCAAGGGTCCTATGTACATTAATATAGATTGGGTCAAAACCTGTAATTAGGCTTATGATTTTGTTTCTAAAACTTCACACTTGTATTTGTGTATTTAAACTCTAACAGTGAATAATAGAATTAACGCTTCCCTCATTTAACTTGGACAGTATCTTCGTTTTTCATACGAAGATAGAGACAATTTTTTTGTCTTTCGCTTTTGAAATGGACATAATTAGTTTGTCTCTGTTTACTGGAGACAGAGGACAAAAAATCAGAAACATCAACCAAACACGTATGGATCACATGATTATTTTGTTTTGTTATCTATCCCCATATACGGGGACAGTAATCATACACGGGGTAACCCTCAAAATCTATTTAAAAAGCTCGTAATTTAGACAAGTATTACTTTTGATCTCGGACCATATCGATTTCCTTTGGTGTAGTAAAACTTTTATTGACCAAAAATATGTATTTTAAATATTTTTCTTTCCATTTTTATTCTAAAAATACAAAATTAAAAACCATTTCCTTTTTCTTCCTAAATTTTGCAGCTCACATTCTCACAGTCAAAACAATAGTTCAAATCAGGAAGGAAAGTGCATCGGGACCTGAAACAAAGAACAGCCGTCGGATCCGCTCAGGGAACATCAAATTCCCTCCCAAATTCAAATTCGAATTTCAAGTTCCACACGACCGTTAAACCGAACTTTAAATTTCCTCTCAAGTCTTCTTCCTCTCTACCCTAATTTCATCACTCTCGAGACATTTCTGGACACCACCTCCGTGTCTCAGTTAACAAATCTCAGCATCACAAAACCCTAAGAATCATCGCTCCGTTTTGATGATCTAACACATACATTTTGTTCAAGAGAATCTGTTGAAGGAAACCTTAATCTTGTGTTCTTGTAGATCCTTTCTCTCTCTAGAACCAAAAATGGTGGCGAGCAAGGGGCTCCCGTTGAAAACCAGTAACAACGCAAACGTGGAGTCGAATGCCGGTCCGGGAAAGTCCATTGAAGAAATTTACCAGAAAAAGTCCCAACTCGAGCACATCCTGCTTCGGCCCGATACGTATGTAGGTTCGATTGAGAAACATACCCAAAATCTCTGGGTCTATGACGGCGACAAGATGGTTCAGCGATCTGTCACTTACGTACCAGGTCTTTACAAGATCTTTGATGAAATCTTGGTCAATGCGGCGGATAACAAGCAGAGAGACCCATCAATGAGCCAGGTCAAGGTGCTAATTGACGTGGAAAACAATCTGATTAGCGTTTATAACAATGGAGATGGAGTTCCGGTGGAGATTCACAAGGAAGAGGGTGTCTATGTGCCGGAATTGATTTTCGGGCATTTGTTGACTAGCAGTAACTATGATGATACAGTGAAGAAGACCACCGGAGGAAGGAACGGTTACGGAGCCAAGCTCACCAATATTTTCTCTACTGAGTTCGTGATTGAGACAGCGGACGGAAAGCGGCAGAAGAAATATAAGCAGGTAATCTCACAATTTGCACATGTTCATCTCGATGCATCATTTGGTTCTTTCATTGTAATTGAATGAGGGTTTTACTTTGGTTGGGATGATTTACTGTTGTCAATTGGGTTTCTGGGAACCATACATGCTTAAGCATACTTGTTCTCAAATTTAAGTGGTTCGATTACTTTGAAGGTTTTCACCAACAACATGGGCAAGAAATCAGAACCAGCTATAGCCAAGTGCAAGGAAACTGAGAATTGGACCAAGGTGTCATTTAAGCCTGACTTAGCCAAGTTTAACATGACTCATTTAGAAGATGATGTCGTTGCGCTAATGAAAAAACGAGTAGTTGATGTAGCTGGATGTCTTGGAAAGACTGTGAAGGTGGAACTCAATGGAAAACTAGTTCCAGTTAAATCATTCCAGGATTACGTTAATCTGTACCTTAACTCTGTCTCTGATTCAGGATCAGATCGCCCACAAAGGTTTGTTTATTTATCTAAAACTTTTAATCATTATCCTGTCACCTTTTTTCGATGGGAATGTGCTTATTTGGTATGTTTTCTTGTTCAGTTTTTACCAGAAAGTGAATGATAGGTGGGAGGTCTGCGTAAGTGTTTCGGAAGGGCAATTTCAACAGGTAGCTACTGGACTTCTGCTTCACTGCTAGTTTTGTTTCTACAGTTCTCAATCTTTATAACCAAAATTTGGTCGTTTTATCAGGTCAGCTTTGTCAATGGAATTGCAACAATTAAGGGTGGGACTCACGTTGATTATGTAACCAATCAGATAACTAACCATTTGGTTGCTTTTGTAAATAAGAAGCATAAGAAAGCCAACATCAAACCCCATAATGCAAGGAACTATTTGTGGGTCTTTGTCAACGCTCTTATTGATAACCCCGCTTTTGATTCTCAAACCAAGGAAACTTTGACCCTTCGACAGAGCAGTTTCGGTTCTACATGTGATCTTTCTGATGACCTTTTGAAGAAAGGTGTTCTGCTTGCAGTACTTAAATTTATATGAATTGTATCAAGTAATAGATTTTAATTTCAAGTTCTTTGGGTGTTCCATATTTTAGTGGCAAATTCTGATGTTGTTAAGCACCTCCTGACGTGGGCACAATTCAAGGAGGAGAAAGAACTCAAGAAAACCGATGGTTCAAAGAAAGGGAGGGTCAACATTCCGAAGCTAGAAGACGCAAACGAGGCTGGAGGGAAGAACTCACACAATTGTACACTGATTTTGACTGAAGGAGATTCAGCAAAGTCTCTTGCAGTAAGCTCTTGCACTCTATTCATAACGTCATACCTTCCAACGAAAAAGATACGGTAGCTTTAATAGCACTAATTTTACGCAGATGGCTGGTATTGCGGCTCTCTCAGTTAAAGATAGGGACTTGTATGGTGTGTTCCCATTAAGAGGTAAATTACTCAATGTTCGGGAAGCCAATTCTAAACAGATCAACGACAACAAGGAAATTGAGGCTATCAAGAAGATTCTTGGGTTACAGCAAGGGAAGCAGTATGATAATGCCACTATAAAATCTCTGAGATATGGTCGATTGATGATAATGACAGATCAGGTCTAGTCTTTTTGTGTTAGCAAATAATCTGATAATTCTTTCTTATCGCATGTGCTGACAAGTGTATATATATGACGGCAGGATCATGATGGTTCCCACATCAAAGGCTTGTTGATCAATTTTATTCACAAGTTTTGGCCTTCATTGCTAAAAGTTCAATCATTCATGGTTGAATTTATAACTCCAATTGTGAAGGTCTGAAAACAACGTTAATATATGCTTAGGGAAATTCGTAATTGGAGAAATTTTACAATTTGGGTTTACTCCTGCTGCAGGCAAAGCGTGGTGGAGAAACTATATCCTTTTACTCCATGCCTGAGTATGAATCTTGGAAGGAAAGCTTGAGAGGCAATGCAAAGGGTTGGACAATCAAATACTATAAGGTTTGCTTTATGATGCAAAAATGTCATCATCTGCTTAGCAGTGTGTTCACTGGTATTCTGTCACGATATTAACTAAGCACATAACAGGGGCTGGGAACTAGTGTAAGCGCAGAAGGAAAGGAGTACTTCAGAAACCTTGATAGGCACAAGAAAGATTTCAAATGGGAAGATGATCAAGATGGGGACTGTATAGAGCTTGCGTTTAGTAAGAAGAGGATTGAATCGAGGAAGAATTGGCTTAGGCAATATGAGGTCAGAACTGCTGTACTTTTATCTGAACTCTGTCCTTAATCCACCAGTTTAGATGGATGTAAGCGATGAAGTGTACACCTTTATATGAAACTGCCTTCTAAACGAATCTGATCATTGTGCACTTGCAGCCTGGTACTTACCTTGATTCTAGGGAGAAGGTAATAAAGTACAGTGACTTCATTAACAAGGAGCTAATTTTATTTTCCATGGCGGATCTTCAAAGATCTATCCCTTCAATGGTCGATGGCTTTAAACCAGGTCAAAGAAAGATCCTTTTCTGTGCTTTCAAGAGGAATTTGATCAAACAGATGAAAGTTGCCCAGTTTACTGGGTATGTGGGAGAAAAGTCTGCTTACCATCACGGTGAGCAGAATCTTGCCGGTACCATCATTGGCATGGCACAGAACTTTGTTGGAAGCAACAATATCAACCTTTTGCAACCCGAGGGACAGTTTGGGACACGTAATTCTGTAAGATATATAGCGTCTTATCTAAGTTGTTTCGGTGTCACTTGGTTAGATTAGATTTGATGTGTTCTCTTTGCACGTACTTGCAGGGAGGCAAAGATCATGCAAGTGCTAGATACATATTTACGTGTCTCTGTCCAGTTACAAGGGTCTTATTCCCGAAGGATGATGACAATCTTCTTAACTACTTGAAAGATGACGGACTATCCATTGAACCTTCCTGGTTGGTTGTTATTTTCGTTATGCCTTTGGTAATAAAATTTCCAGTTCAGGAAACTAAAATGTCTGGCTTGTTCTGTTATTTAGGTACATTCCAATCATCCCAATGGTTCTTGTGAATGGTTGCGAAGGAATTGGCACTGGATGGAGCACTTTCATTCCAAATTACAACCCAAGAGATATTGTTGCAAACTTGAGGCGTCTTTTGAATGACGAAATGCTGGAACCTATGCATCCCTGGTATAGAGGATTCAAAGGAACAATTGAGCAAGTTGCGCTGAAGGGAGCTGGTGTAAGCTATGCTGTTAATGGAACTGTTGAAGAAGTCAACGAGACAACTATTAGGATCACAGAATTGCCAATTCGAAGGTGGACAGATGACTATACAGAGTTCCTGAATTCCATCACCGAGGGAAGTAAAGATGAGAAGGGAAAGCCCAAGGATTTTACTATCAAGGTAAATGTTGACAGGTGCAATGTTTTATCTTTTTCTGCAAAGATTCTTCTGGTTTCTCACAAGGATATTCTTGATTTAGGAGTTTCGCAAGTACAGTGATGAGCAAAATGTCGTCTTTGAAATTGTATTATCGGAAGACAATATAGCAAAAGCCAAGGAAGAGGGTTTGCTGAAGAAATTCAAACTGACTGCTACAGTTAGCACCAGCAACATGCACCTCTTCGATCCCAGCGGCAAGCTCAAGAAATATGACACACCAGAACAAAGTATGGTTTACATTTTATGAAGTAGTTCACACTAATTTACAAATTATGACAGTGATTCAACACTCATCAATCCTTTATATTTTTCTGTCCCCAGTTCTTGAAGAATTTTTTGACTTGAGGCTTGAATATTACGAAAAGAGGAAGGTAAGTTCACCCTTTTGCCTTAGAATAACCATATATAAACAGATGCATTCACTTTGTAAGGCACTACGTCTGTAATACTTGCAGAGAGTACTACTAGAGAGTCTTCAAACAGAGCTAGTGAAGTTGGAAAACAAGGCTAGGTTCATTTTTGCAGTTGTTAATGGAGAAATCATAGTGAACAACAGAAAGAAAGCTGATTTGTTCCTTGAGTTGCAACAAAAAGGTTTCACCCCTTTCCCAAAGAAAGGAAAACCTGTTGAAGCTCTGGTCGCTGGGGCTAGTGATGACTCGGAAGAAACAGACGAGACATCTGAAACTGTTGTAACTGAAGTGATAAAAGGAAGCGACTATGACTATTTACTATCCATGCCTATTGGAACATTGACACTTGAGAAGGCTCAGCAGTTGTATGATGAAAGGGACAAAGCAAGTGAGGAGGTTGAAAGAATGAGAAAGTTAACTCCAAGGGACATGTGGCTGAATGAACTTGATGCTGTTGAAAAGGAACTTGATGTATGGACAAGAAATAACCTCTTTTGTTACATCTTGTTTTCTCTATATTATATTCTGACATATCCTGGAATTCTATTTAGGCAATAGAGAAATGTGAAGATGCCAAGGCAGAAATGGCACGAAAGAAACTAATGAGCGAACTAAACGGTGAAACTGTTGGCAAGAGACAAGGTACAAAAGCTCCAAGGAAGTACAACAAGAAAGCCACAAATGCAGAGACAACTGCAGACCCTAGTGCCATAACGGAAAGTGTTGTAGGTAGGAATTGTCTATAGTTGAATCGAGTAGTTTGCTTCATTGCTGTTTTTCTGTTTTAATCATATTTGATTCATCATGTTGGCTATAAACAGAGAGCAATCCGGAATTAGTGAAACCTAAAGCAAGAGCTGCTCCAAAGAAGGCGCCAACTAGAAAGGTTTTCTTCTCTACACATGACACTTTAATTTTTGTGAAGCTGCTTCATGTTGGTGTGATATTAAGTTCTTTGTAATTTATGTTTATTGGCAGGAAAAACTCACGCCAGTGTCCGATGATGATGAAGATGACGAAGTAGAATCATTGAAAGAGCGACTCAAAGCATACAAGCTTGATTCCTCACCTGACCAATTGGCTGGTACGCACTCCTTTCATACCAAACAGCTATAATTTGATAAGGTTGGAGACAAATTCAAATGTAAATCATAATTCATAGCGACGGCAAAAGTTTTCCGGAAAGGGTTCGAGCCTTTTGCCTAACATGGCACGACCGGCCTGAACCTGACAATTTTGGGAAGCTCTGAACGGAAGTAAAGAGCATATCATAATTTGACAGCTTGATTTTTCTGATCCTTTACTAATTTCAAAATGGTTTCACAGCCATGGAGACCGATGCACCAGTTGAGAAAAAAGAACCTAAGAGAGGAGGTGCTGCCAAAAAGAAGGCTCAGGCAACCGTCACCGTGTTATCTGACAGTGACGATGACTTTGAAGTAGTTGAATTAGCAGAAAAGAAGAAGGGAGGAGGAAGAAAAGGAGCTAAACCGCCGGCAGCGACGAAGAAAAGAGGGCCAGCGAACAAAAAACAGCCGGGTCAGAAACTTCTGACAGAAATGTTGAAGCCCTCTGAAACTGAAGGAATATCACCTGAGAAGAAAGTCAGGAAAATGAGGCCATCTCCGTTCAACAAAAAGAGTAGTTCGATCTTGGGTGGGATTGGTGAAGATGGAGTAGCCACCATAAACCAAGAGTTGTCAGGTTCTGGACCATCATCTCCCACGGAAGAAAGTACGGAGTTGCCAGCAAGAGAAAGACCAACGAGGGCAAGTCGAAAGCAGACGAGATATGTGTTGAGTGATTCTGATAGTGATGATGATAAGGCCTCCGAAGATTCAGAGTTTGAGAGTGAGAGTGATCATAACACTGACGACTCTGATTTCGGTGTCGGTGAGGATGAAGACTAAGTATCGATGTTTGTCGAAGAGACTTTAAATTGACGTAGGCAGACTAGGGACTGTGTCTTATCCAGTGATTTCCTGTATTAATGAAACAACCGAAATTAAATTGAGTTAATGTGCCTCTTTCTTGAGTACCCAAAAAACAGGTATCGTAAAAGGTTCGATTGGTTTGAATTTGTTAATATAAGCTTAACTTTAACCGATGTTTTCAAAACTGGAATAGTAAGTTAAATGGTTAATTACAAAAATTTTAAGGTTTAAAAATATTAGTTAACTATAAAATTAAAGAATTAAAAAAATAATTAAAAAATTATTCAAATATTTTAAATTTTAATTTAAAAAATTATTGAATAAAATTCAATTTATTTATTTTACTTTGCAAAACTTGAACCAAAAAATTGGTCTAATTTAATTTTTAAAACATAAATATACTTAAAACAACTTTCATGATACCAGATGAGCAATAAAGGAATAAGGAGTCTTCTGTACAAATTCAAGTTAGCGTTAAAGGGAAGAGAAGGGAGAACAAACACAAACTATAAGAGAGAATCAGAATACCCAAACAACCTTGGAAGCCATTGCAACGTAGTCCATGTGAATGATTTCCATGTCTCAAGATTCTGCTTTATTCATCTGTCAATCGCATGGAAATGTTCTGTTTTGTAGATTCCATCTTCAATAAAAGATCCTTAATTTCTGCTTCCATCCTCATCTTCATATTCAAGTACTCTCGATGAGCCCTTTCCAGAGCCTGAAGTTCTTCGTACTTCTGTTTGCGTGTTTCCTCGGTCTCAACTAGCCGCAACTTTGCGATTCGGCTTGTGTATTCTTCTTCGATTTTCTCATTCTTTGCAATCGCAATACGTTTCAGGCCCTCTGCTTCCTTCCTTGCTTCGTCGGCATGCGCCTGAAACATTTTCGCTTCAGCCTGCTTCATTCTCACAACGCTCTCCAGTTCATTGAACACGGGATCGTCAGCTCGCACTTTAAACATTTTTTCTTCCGCCTGTTTCATTCTCGCAATGGTCTCCAGTTCATCAAACATGGGTTCATCAGTATGCGCTCTGAACATGTTTGCTTCAGCCTGTTTCATTTTCGCAATGGTCTCCAGTTCATCAAAAACAGGATCTTTCCGTGCACTTATCCGCATCTCCATCTCTGCAGTGCGTTTATTATCATTCAAGTCGGCATTGAAGCTAGGAAGTAGGATAGGTGATCTTTCCAATTGAGGGGTTTTTTCACTATGAGAAGACTTAAGCCATGTGCTATCCTGGGTGGGTCCAGCACTCCCCGCATTCCTTCCATTACCTTGTTCCTTCCCCAAGAACATAGAAGAACTGCTAAACTTGGAAGACTCACTTTCTGCAATCAGAAAAGGAGAACAACATTGAAAAACAGTTACATCTATGAAGCATGACAAGGAAAGCTACATGTTTCAAACATAACACGAGGTACATAAGCCAAACGAATGAATGGGAAGACCTAAGACGTAGAAGGACATAACAGGTGCGATTTGGCAGATTCAGATGCCTATATATCCACCCATGTGCTGCTTTACTTCTTTATACCATATCCAGTTACATAGATATCATCTAATGATGAGTACTATTATTCCTTCATCATAGTATTTAACAAAAATCACCGTAAATAGAAATATTAGAAAGTGAATCTATTTCAGAAATTGGCAAAGTATATGGTCCTTGAAATTATTTCCATTGAACAAGGGGTTTTATTGAAGACACTAATATAATGTAAGGTCTTATAAAATTTAATCCTAAATTTTATTTATAAGTACGAAGAAATCAAATGATTACCAGTCAAGAAGGCCATGATATGAGTGTAGACATCAGGAAGATTAGCCTTAGCGGTCAATTTCATCAGAATCTGATCTGCAACTTCATGCAGTTGCCTGCCTCTCACATCCTTGCTGCCACTAAAAATTCTTTTGACATATTGAAGTTCATTGCGAAATGTTTCAGCTGTCCACTCCTTTGCAAAGTGCTGGAAGACCTCCTTCACAAAGCCAAACATCTCGGAGGGATGATCACAGGCAACACAATGGAACTGCATCTCGGTAGTACCTTGTGCCCCGGTCACACTTCTTCCATTTCGGATATAAGATTCTCGCAAAGCACAATCCGCATGGCACCAGTGAAGGCAAACATCACAACCAACCCAACTACATGTATTAGATGCCATGTCAAACTTTGAACAGACGAGACACATACAAGCACTACAAAAGCCGCTCCTCTTCATGCAAACTTTGCAATCACATTCATCCACAGGAATAGGACTCCGACAAGTAAGATTTTTGCATCTTAAATTTAGAAATACCTCAGCCAAATCAGAAGATGAAATACTATTGTCTACCTTAAGATATTCGGGCAAACCAACTTTCAGAGCAACTAAGATTTCCAGTTGACTTCGATGGCACTTCAACAATACATCTAAAGTTAAATCGGGCTTGTTCTGTAATGCTCTCTGAATCGCAAATAGCTGCCCTTGCTTATCGGTTTTTAGCATGATCTCGCGAATGCTTTCCTTTAGACATGATGAAGATTGTCCAGTCATTTCATGGAATTTCCTAGCCATTACATGTATGGGATCAGAAACTATTCTGCCAATGATAGTCTCCACAAAATCTGCGCCACCTATAAGAAACTGTTCTTGTTCCTTCTGGCTATTACTCCTATGTAAGCTACTGCCATGTCTATCTCTCATTGCTCTCTTTCTCTCTAGGCTATAGTTTGTACCATTATCATGAGACCCCGTGCTCTGCAACGGAGATCTAGTGTCCTCATGATTCCTTGTTTGGCCAACTGTCAATTGTTTATGAAAACTCAATTGCTTTTCAAGTCCATTAGGCAATTTAGAGTTTCCCTGCAAAGCTTGACCATTTGATGTATTCTGCAATGCTTGAGACTGTTGACTGGAGCTATTTCCGTTCATCATTGCTCTTTGATAGAGGGGAATATCCTTGGTCTTGGAATCACTATGAGCCATGGCTTGCCAAGTTGCTTGATCAATTCCCTGAAATATTGGGCGACTATGGACAGATTGTTCATAGTTGTCCATGTCCAATGAATTCTGTGTAAGAGAACAGCTTGGATTGTGGAAAAAAGACTGGGAACCGGAAAAAGACATCGATGCAGTGAATCCGTTAGAATTCGACTGAAACGTGTTAAATGATTGAATACTTCTGCTTGGAGAACCAGGGTCTTGAGCTGTCTCTCTAGAAGTACCAATAGGCAACAGAACATTGGGTAAGCTAAGAGAAAGATCAAGTGCTCCAAGCGCCAGCTTCTCATCTTTTGGCTTTCTGACGCCTGACTGATCTGCTTTCTCCACTTTCCTGTCTGGGAAGGTACTAAACAATTCAAATGCCCTAGTACTTGGCCCTTCCGCATCTTCCACGTCCCTACTATTTGAAAATTTTCTAGGTTCTTTTCCCACAAATATACCATCTTCATTAGAATCCGCAGCTCGGACTGGTGAAACAGCAACACCCTTGCCTTTATCCCTTAAATTCTGACCCAAAGTCTCTGTTGCCAACTCCATATTGACTTCCTCTCCCCCATTCTCCTCTGTGAACTCTTTATCTGATTCGTGAACTTCATCGTCCCCCACCTCTGCCTCGAGATCAATAGCCTTTTCATATCGAAACCCTCCATCTGTACAAATATTCTCAGACTTATCAACAGTCATGTCCTTAGTTTCCTCCTTTTCAGACTCTATTTTTTCTCTGGGAGTACCTCCCGCTCCAATAACACCATCATCATTACCAGAATTTCCAACTTCACCGCCATTAATACTAGCCTTATCACTAAAATTCTCCCCACAAACAAGCCCCTTATCGCCCTCCTCAACCACATCAGTCTTTTCAGAAACACGTTCCTTCTCAAAGCCCTTCTGTTTTACATTTACTTCACCATTACCAAGCTTTTCACCCTCCACCCCTCTACGATCAACGTCCACTCTGTCATGTTCCGAGCCATGCTTTTCTTCCTCATTTTTATCCTCATCGCCAACTTGAGCATCGGATTGAGGCTCTGGTTCGAGCTCACCTTCTTCCATTTCACTGCTACTCCCACTCTCAGCACTCTTAATCTCAATTTCAACATTCTTCACATCCACTCCAATCTTCTTCCCCACCTCCACACTCCTAGATTGCTCACTCCCGGAATCCTTGGACCACGACGGAGATGATCTTCTCGACTTGGAACTCGATGATTTCCCCTTCCCCTCATCCCTCGGTGACTTCACATCCCTCAATCCCTTAGGAGATGATCTGCTACTGCCACTCAACCTCTCCTCATTCACAACTCTACTCCCTCTACCCTCATCAAAATCCTTGCTTCCACTACCAAATCTCCTCCTACACCTCTCTCTCTCCGACCTAAAACCTTTAGGAAATTCCCTCCTTGACACTGCACTAAAACTCTCGGACCGATGAATACTCCGATCACTACCACCGCCACCAGTGTACCCTTCTCTACTACTATACCTATCAAACCCTAGCCCTAACCCTTTCCTCCGATCAGAGCCGTCAAAATCGTGATCCGATCGCTTCCGAACCAGCCTGGAGCTCTCTCTATCTCTACTCTCGTCCTCAATAGATCGATCTCGATCGTATCGGCAAGACGAAGATGTGGTGGAACTGGGCGACACTAACCCTTTCCTTGCACTATCCGATTTGTAATAGAAAGATCTAGAAGATCGACCTGTACTCAAGTCCTTCGCAGAGCCTGAACCTGACCCTCTCTCGTTATAGGAATCGAGATCATCGCTCGATCTCAATCTCTTCATTTTCTTCGAATTATATCACCCGACAACAATATAACTAAAGTAAAATCCTTTTTATTACATAAGAAGAAGAAGACAGCTTTGACCAGGATTCATGTCAAAGTCGCAGATTTGAACCCAACCTAAACTAACCCGCTTAGCTCCGTACGACGAACAAATATAACAGAAAAGACACAACACCACACCAGAGACAAACCAAGTCCGATAACCCGAGTTTCAGAGACACGGCTACCGTTTTGGAACAGAAATACAGACAACCAGAGGTAGGGGTACCGGAAGTGTTACGCAGGCCAGTTAGTGTCGCGGGAGAAGGTGACCGGCGAGGGACAAATGTACAATAAAATGAGTGGTTGGTATATGGTATTGAAGTCGAGAGAGAGAGTAAAAGCAAAACGGTCAAAGAGAGAAAGAATGGTGAGGAGCGGGAGATTTTATCTCAGTCAACGCAGATTAAGCTGGTGGGATTTCTGAGAAAGGGTAAAAGAGAGGAGAGAAGAAGGAAGAAGAGGAGTTGTACTTGTACACGCAAACTCTATAATGTGTCTCGTTTCGTAACCGTCTCAGTGATTTCCCTTTTGGTGGGTGGCACCGATACCTGTGCTCTGTTTGTACTTTGTACTACGCTTTTATATAATATAATACAGTTATCCTATATATTTCTTTCGTAATAATTTTTAAATTTAGGTTCCGATCATACCAACACTTACGACTGATTTACCGAATCTCATTCAAATTTCGAAGTTAAATATAACGAGAGTAGTATTAAAATAAATACTCAGCATTAATATACCGAATCTTATTAAAATTTTGAAGTTAAATATAACAAGAGTAGTATTAAAATAAATACTCAACATTAGTATACCGAATCTCATTAAAACTTCGAAGTTAAATATAACAAGAGTAGTATTAAAATGAAGAACCTCGAAAGTCTCGTGTTGCATCCCTTACTTTTTTTAATAATTTTTACTTTTTAGAAAATCATTTTTAGTTAAAGATAATTAAAAATAGAATTATTGGAACAGTAAGAATTAACATAATAATGTAAATATAAAAATCAATATTTTAAAAGCAAGCTCTCATTATTGCTTAGCATTTCGAGAAAGAAGGGGGAGGACGGAAAGTTTGACTCTGGCATGTACTTTTGACTCTTCTTCTTCTTCTTTATTTTTATAAATAAAATTTTAATTAACAGATTTATAAATGCAAAAAGAATCATTCACATTCTTCTATCCAGAAGCTCCACACATCACAGGCTTCCCTCTATATATATATATAGATATACACACATCTTGAGCATTAGAAAGCTCAAAACTTTTTTTATATGTACAGCAAGATAATAGATTTGAAGCAAAAAAGGACGCTTTAGAAGTGGAGGAGGCACTATGAGGTCAAATGGGCAACAGATAGAAACTAACATCAAAACAGAAAGTGGATGGAGCTCTTGTTACCTCTATGAGCAAAAACCCCATCAACTAGATTTTCTTAGCTCTGTTCCTTAATGTCTAGGAGAGGAACTCCAGGTGCATACTTGGATCACCATGAGGGAGTTGGGAGAGCTCCTCCTCCTTTCATTTTTGGCATCAACACCCAGCAGCCTTAAGAAAGTTATCATATGGACTCAATGTTGGTAGCTGGAAGTACTGATATTGTTGATATTCTGCCCCACAAGGAGTTGGAGTCGCAGTAGCAAATGGATTGTTGTAATTAGGATTAAAATTTTGCTCAGGATGTGTATTTCCCTTCTGCAATTGCACCAAAGTTGCGAACATTGATTCATTATAAGGCAAATCACCACCAAGCATTCATGTTTCATGTGCATAGGTGCAGATGGCAGAAGCATGCATGCAGGGGTAAAGTTTAACCAGAAAGCAGAAGGATAATATTTCTGTCCGGGAGTTAGTTCAAAGTGGCGGATAAAACAAGTTACTTGG
Organism: Erythroxylum carthagenense; assembly: GCA_026413575.1. NCBI lineage: Eukaryota > Viridiplantae > Streptophyta > Magnoliopsida > Malpighiales > Erythroxylaceae > Erythroxylum > Erythroxylum carthagenense. The sequence continues at coordinate 52,545,075 of JANZLD010000009.1, read as the reverse complement.
ACCAATTTCACAGGCTAAGAATGAGGAAATCTGCTTTTATGTTCAGCAGTTTGCTAATAGATTGAATCGCAGATAATGTAATTATACACAGCAGATGATTACCAATAATGTCAACATTTCACAGGCATTGCTAGACCATGAAAAGAAGCAAGGAAGTGGAGAAGTTGTAGAACCTGCTCAATTTGGGAATCAGATGTTATTTCCTTTCTCTGCTGATGTTCATGAGCAGGGATTTTCATTAAACTTTCTTGTCTTTGTTGACTAATCATTAAAGCCTTCATCTTCTCTTGTTTTCCCGCAGAAAGGTCTGCGCAATGCTTAGCCATGTCTACGTATGGCATGTTCGGCACGGCCGACACTGAAAGTCGTCCAACCTGACTGGTCGTTTCGGAGATCTGGACACAAATCGTCATTTAAAGAGTAGAATTTCCAACTTCAGATTGAAGTTGTTAACCAGACATGAAACAGATATCACAGTTAAATCAAGAATCTATTGAGAGTTGAGTCACAAGTTAAGCTAGAAAACATGCCATTCGCATATTCTGCTTGCAAGCTTCTCTCTACAAGCATAACAAAAATGGAATGCAACTTACTCCATTCAATAGGTCATCGACACTCAGAAGATTGGGAGGATTGGAGGGCAGTGGCTTATTACTGTCTGTTTGACCTTCAACTGTATCAGGTGAAACATTATCTTCGAATGTGAAGAGTGGAGGCTCAACCTGCAGATTAGGTCATCACGTATTACAGGACTGGAGTGGTGTTTCGGAAGAGAGACGGATCCAAGAATCAAATAAGACAATTACCTTATTAGAATGGTCATTTTTCCCAGATCCTACCTCACCATTTTGGTCTGGTATATCAGCAAACAAATCAGCTCCAAGAGGACATGCATCATCAGGTCTAAAATCGTTAAGCAACCTAGCTGTTAGACTCGACTCTTGCTGTTCCAAAACAGAAGAAAGTATTTTTAGTTGGATTAATATCAAGACACTGATAGATACATTGAATCCTGGAATTGCAAATGATGATTACATCTGATGGTGTTCCCAGAAACTTCACTATCATGGCAGCAAATGATTCTTTTGAATGGTTCCCTGATATATCTACTGCCGAAAGCAACTTCAAAGCCTCTTCATCATCTTCTGCGGATCCAAAAACTTTGTATAGAGGATCAAGTTCAATATTAACAGCCTTTAACTTGGAATCATCAACCAGCCGTAGGAATGGATCGGCCTATCAAGAAGTTGCAACAATACAGCAGTTAGAATAAAGTATGATCGCTTCCATGAATTCAAACTTTGCTTCGCAGCTAATTTCATGAAAAAGAAACTGAAAAGAAAAGTCTAGATAAAGACGTAAAGTTCTGCACTTGCTCAGAAGAAGATTGCACGTGGGTGAAATTAACACTTACTATTGTATCAGTTAATGCAGCTTTAGCAGAAGCAACAATAGGGTTTATATTGTATGCTTTCGATGAAAAGACAACCATAGATGTTGCCAAAGTAAAGAGGGATCGACGACGTGATGGTTTCAGTGGCCCTGCAAAATTTGAAAAAGTTCCAACATCTCAATGAATAGATGTCATATCACTGCCTGAGAAGTAGTATAATGCCTGAAAACTAACAAGGAGGTATCTTTGCCAGAGGTAAGAGGTTGAGTCAGTGAAGCAATTGAGGAGGTAAAATTTTGCTCTACATAAAATCTCCTTCCTACATCTCCATTCAAACTAAAAGATTAATTATAATTGTTAAATTTTAATACAAATAAAATTTAAGTCAAATTTTGAATTTAAAATTTTGAATCAAACTCTATTTAAATTCACTTAAACTCATTCAAACATGTATTAAGTCTAAATTTTAGTCCAAAGCTCAAGCTTTGGTCTCAAACCCCGGCCATATAAAACAAAGAAACTAAAACCTGAAGATAAGTGATGAGTTACACCTTCAAGGCTGAAAATTTTATGCTCATTATCCTTGTATGATGATCATCTTAAGTGATTTGCTTTACTACATAATTTTGCTAGGAACATTGTCTCAACTTTTAGACTTAATCTGCATGATATTATTGAACCTGTGCCTTGTTAGATATCCCACAGAAATTCTACATCTCACTTTTCACTGGCCATCTCTGTTCACTTGCATTCAATTATATTCAGTTTTGTAGTTCATGTGAACGGAATCTTATTTGATTAACTTTCAATGAGATGGACTGTAACCAAATCAGTCATTTTGTGACTGGCTCACAAAGATCAAGTTTTGGTATAGAATTCAGGTCGGAAAGCCTACCTCCACTAAGAGCAAAGCTCCTCAGGGAAAACGCTAGCTGGAAACTTTGAATCAAAGTATCATTGCTCGAGTTCTACAAGATACACTATGTAAACTGAATCATATGGAAGAAAAAGAAAAGGAAATAAACCAGGGGGAGTCTTCTGGAATTAAGACAAAAGGATGTGGAGATTTATCCTGAAGAAATCAGGAGTCAGCAATACCTTGGTTCTTGCAAAGAGTAACACCAAGCTGTAGGTATTTGCAAGTGCTTCATAATTCTCAGGTGTATTTAAAGGAGAGAGCGACTGTGCCCATATGGACGAAAGTAGAAGGGTAATCTGGCGACTGCTCATTTTAAGCGATACTCTCTAAAATATCAAAATAGAGTCAAATTCTTACGCTCAAAGTGATCAGCAAATTGAGTACTGAATCAAAAAGGTTAATACATACCTGGTCCTGTGCTAAATTAGTACTAGGGTTTTCCTCAGTCCCAGCGGGTAGTGCATTTCTTTTTACGGTATAAACTCTGCTGTAGGATGACTTCAATCTGTTCAGCATTGAAGGGTTACTTGCTTTTGAATCCTGCAAAGCTACAGTTCTCTCCTTTCTGTCTTCAGATATGTTTGTTTGTGGGGAATGTTCTTTCTTTTTCAGCTTATCGAAGAGTGCAGCTGAAGAAGAAAACACTGACACAGTTCTTGAAAATGTCCTTTGTATATTTTGGGCCTTATTGGAGACAACAGCAGCAGAAGGACGGGGGCAAACACAGCAGGGAACAAGAACAACAGAAAATATACGATGTGCACCAGCCCTGGTCTCATGGTCATCATAGACCATAGCCAAGAGTAGCTGATGAAATAATGCCTCAGGAAAAGCCTGTAGGAAGCATGAACAGAAAAAATTAATCAAAGAGAGAGAAAAACTAACAAGAATTTTGATCTTTTTTTATCTGTGCAGCCTGTAATCGCTATTTTTTGGATGCATCCCCAATCTGTATTTTTTTCCAAGTGCGATAAGAACATTTTTATACAAACAGGTGCATTCTTGCCTTGTTTTGATAGGATAAATTGGGCATGGATGCCACAATCTGAGCAGTGCGATAAACAGCAGAAATCAAGGTTCTGGCCATGACTGTAATAGTTGGTACGTTCTCCAACATTACAGCCATTATATCAAGAACAGGATCTGCATCTCCAACCTGCACTTTAAGTATCTTTCAGTCTTCGGGTGGATTTTTAGCAATGTCTAAAGTCTCCAAGTGTGCGTAAAAAAAACAGTTGTTCAATCAGAATTGCTCATTTAACTGTCCGTTAAGGTATGCTGTAGAGCAAAATATATCACATACCTTGGATGATAACTGTACTAGGCACTCATCAACTGCTTCTCGAAATCTACGGTTCCATTCAATTATTTCAACACCCAGATTGGAATCGTCAAGTGAACAGTGTATGCTTTTCCTTAAATGCCTCATCATATCACTCAATGCACCTATTATAGCTACAGAAGCCTGAACCTTGGTTTGTTTGGCAAGGCAGGTGGCAACATCAACAATGTCCAGCTGCATTTTGGGCTTCTTGAGAACATTTTTGTGATCAAGATGCTTTATCAAGATGGCCAATACAAAGTGCATGTTCTGTCCTACAAAATGCAAAGGAAAAATTCTTATGGAAAGCATTAACCAACCAAATCAACTGGTTTCACGGTATTACAGAGGATATAATTACCAGTTTTCTCAATCATTGATTGCATATCTGATAACACAGAGAGAGCAAGACCATGTTCAGGAGTCCATAGGTCATCATTATCAAAATAGCGGAATAGAGATTCAAGAACTCGTCGAACAGTTGTAGCTTCTTTGGCTAAATGTGCCATGTTATTCAGGCAAACCCTCGACCAAAATGTGGGGTTATTGGAATCCTCTCTGAAGTTTTTCAGAAGTGATCAACATATAAAAGAGGTTAGAAATTGACAATAGCGAACTCCACAATAGTTGCCCAACTTAAAGTGAGAATGAGAAATTACAGAGATACGTTGAGTTGGCCTTTCTCATTGACAATCATCCTCCAAGAAGGAACCCTCATCATTGAATCTGATGGGGGAGAATCTTCTTTGACAGACCCTTCCTTATCTTGAAGACCATAATTGTCCAAGACAACTGAGACAACCTAGTTTTGGAAGGGAAAATCTCATCCTTTAGTATAATCTTTCCAACATTCCCAATTTCATGAAAAATGTTGCATCAGAGAGAAACACATGCAATAATTCCAAACGGCATAGAAAATTTTCAAACTCAACAGCAGTAAGAAGTGAAAGATGAGGAAAAATTTTTAAATAGATTCTTCTAGGTTAACTTACATTGTCAAAATCTGTTGACATGTGAGAGAATTCACCCATGAACCACACCTATATGAAAATCAATTAGCAGGAACATAAACAGGTGTAACAAATTAGGCTGGAGAAATAAGATAGGATCCTAACTGTAATTGCCCATAGACAAAACACTGTCTATACTTGTCAACAGGAAATTTCCCGTAAAGTACCTTGATGCACAAAACTAAAATGTCAGAAAATACTAATCCCATGAATTACCATTGATGAGAGTGCCTGAAGTCCAGCTGAACGCAATTCTTGTGCACTTGCGTCCTCGTTCAATTCTTGAACTAAAGCACAAAGCTTTGGTATCAAACTGTCTAAATTGAACACGTAAGTGCCGTCACTCTGCACATAGGTAAGTATCTAATAAGCTTGAGGGTTTCCAAAGTAGCTACATTTCGGCTTATAGATGAGAAATATCCTTAATAATCATTGCGAAGAACATATATCAATCTGAAAATTGAAAAAATCTAGTAATTCCTACCTGATTGTTGACAAAGTCAAAAAGAGTCTGGCATCCCAATATGCGTATTTCATCATGCCGTGCTTGATCCAATAGAATGTGCACGATGCTAAGCAAGCTACTCGCAAACAACGGCCTTCAGCATAATGCAACTAGTCAATATTTGCAGAATGTAACGAATGAAAGTAAGAAGCCTCGGTATTAGAATTTATAACGGGCCTATGGGTGCACACGAGAAGGAAAGTTAAACCACGTACCAGTTTAAGTGAGGTTCCATCTTAAAACTAATTTGTGATAGGTGAAGTAGCTCATTAGACTTATATGTTAGTTTTCTTTCCTCTCTTTCTCCAATGTGGGACAAACTCCCACTTTATATTTCTACACACCCCCCTCACGTGTGGGTCTAACACGTGACATAATCTATCAATTCGAAGGGTTAATGACTAACATAAGAGCAACCTGCTCTGATACCATGTTAGAATTTATAATAGACCTACAAGTCCACACGAGAAGGAAAGTTAGACCACATACAAGTCTAAGTGAGGTTCCATCCTAAAACCAATTGGTAATAGGTAGAGTAGCTCATTAGACTTATATGTTAGTTTTCTTTCCTCTCTTTCTCCAACGTGAGACAAACTCCCACTTTATATTTCAACACTCTGCGATGTCATCCAAATCCTAGAAGCCTCTTTTTCCCAAGGTTTAATGGTTAGTGACAGAAAGCAATCAAGCCTTGTTACTTTTATCAACAAAAAGGACCATTCCTACAGAGTGAATCCTTGCTTTTGGAATAAAGCATGCAGACATCAATCATCTTCCGACCATAAACTGAATCCTAAGCTAGCCATGTGATATTTGGAATCTAAGCATAATAATAGCAACAAAACTTGAAGTCATTGCCTTCTGTCAATGCTTATCATCTATGGACATGACTAAATAGAAGATAGCCATTTTTTGAATCGTCAGGCACCTATTGTCTGAAGAAAAGCTTGAATATTGTACCTACAGAGACATTATTGAAAGTAAAAGGAACTCTACTTCTTTTGTTGACTTGTAGTAAACTGTTAATGTTTTTGAGATGTCTGTGACACTCTGACTCTTTGTTTCCATGATGAATCAGATACATGATCACCAAACAGAAAGAAAGCCGCCAAACTTTTCTCCAGTAGGTAGTAACATATTTAGACTCTGATATTTACACAGTTTTACATGTACCATGTTCCAGCTAAGTAGCATCCGAGGTTTAATAGTTTTATCAAACCGGTCATTGTTTAACTCAAAGAATTGGAATCAAAACTCTGAATGGTGTCTGTTTATCTTCTGACGTAGTAGTTCGATAAAGTATGTAAATGGTCTAATGATGTTACTAGCATCTAAGCGTGCAATTCCAGAAATCAAATAAGAGAGAGAAAAAAAAAACCCATGAACAGACTCTCAGGTGAAGAAGCTATTATGGTGGAATAATACTCACATTTGCTCTTTGCAAGAAGCCATCAACTTCCTGTAGATACACATAACGACTTTTACCGACTGGAATTGCTCGGTTCTCAAATCCTTGTAACACCTTTGCTCAAGATAAGTACTGATCTGCTCAACGCATTTGAAACATGAATCAAATGAATTTTAAACCAAATTACACAGAGTATGTAGCGCAACTGGAATAGTCTAGCAGATGAAGCAAGTTTGCATACAGTTCTTGGCAACGACGATCAGCAAGACCACGAAGGAACATAAATTTCATATCCATCATAATCACAAAACATAAGAACAACCCAAAATATAAGAGACCAGTTTATTACCTTCGGAATCCGGAGAGGGTTTCTGGAAGCATATTCACAAAGTTTACCAATCTTCCGATCATTTACTTGTTCATCCTGGCAAACAAAACATTGAGAGAATCCAAAAGGAATTGAAATAATATATAAGAGGATCCATACTAGTCAGTGACAAAAACACATGCACAACATGCTACAAACATTCAGCTCGATACAGACGAGTGACTTGTCAACCATACGTAAAACTTCCATTCCCTTTTCCTTGTATTGATCCAACTAGCAGTCAGTCACCCTGAAAATCCCCATTCCCAGAAACCTATCCTAAACCAAGCGGGAAGAAGCTGAGGTATTACCGCAGCCAAAGGAAAACCAAATAAGACCCTTAACGTATTCAAACTAATCACATGAAAGGTCCAAACCCCAAAATTCAACAAACACGTCCTGTAATGTAACCTGAAGACATTAGCATGTATGTTCTAAGATTCCTTAAAACGTAATCTTCCATTTTCCAGTTTCCAGCTTCTTCTACTTTTGAACCAAAAAGAAAAAAACAGAAAGAATTGCTAACCGGAGAACGAGGGAAAATGTCAGCAAGCAACTTCTTGTATCGCTTAATCGGATGCCTTGATCTTGCACGTAATGCAGGACAAAAGAAACATAAGCTCTCACAAGCTGGGAACACGGTTCTTGAAACCACATCCATTTTTCTTTTACTTTTCTCACTATTCTATCACCCCCCAACCATCCAAATTTCCAAATTCCCTTTTCCCCTTCAGTATCCCCAAATCCCTCTTCAAATTAATACATCATTCCAAGAACATACCGAACGTATCAAGATTCAGCCATCTACTTCTCCTTAATCAACAAGAAAAAACCGAAAAGAGGGAAACAGATTAGATTTTGCGGAAAGAGAAGGCGTTTGGACTGAGGGGAAGGAGCGATCAGAGTTCCAAAAAACTGATCGCCGATAATTCGGTTCGATTCTCTACGGAGAGAGATATGATATCTAACTATTTACTAATTTTCATGTGAATTAAATAGTCAATTGATGTTCATTGTTCGTTAATTCTCTGTACTCTTTCTTCGTCCTCACCCGTTTCCTCATTTCTCTCTCTCTCTCTCTCTCTCTCTTTTGGGTGTGTCCGTCTATCTATTTATACTCTTCGTTTTTTAAAATCTACGTGCGCGCCATTTTTATGTTCATCACCCAAACGCACACCTTCTGCCGCCATTTCCAACGGCGCCAATATTAATACTATATACATATATATCATCGTCTGGGTTTAGTCTCTAGTTTCTTAAATGTATATGCTAAAATGAATTATTAGAGATGGCTAAGGATAGCTACTTCGGTCTTATCTATCCTTGTCAAAGTTAATGGATCAAGTTTGAACTAATCGAGTTTCGAATTAAGATTTAATATAGGAGGTTGGTTCAAAGTTCGGTTCAGTGACTTGAACCCTTTTTTAAACATGTCCTTGTTAAAATCAATGGATTAAGTTTAGATAGATCGAGTTTCGAATTAAGATTTGATACAGCAGATCAGTTCAAAGTTTGATTGAGTGACTCTATATATTTAAGATTAAGATTTGACTCTATATATTGAGTGACTCTATATAATTTCAAACTAACGAGTTAGGTTTGGATTAATCGAATTTCGAATTAAGATTTGATAAAGGAGGTTGGTTTGAATTTAGGTGTTGGGTATGTCGTTTTAGTCTATATATTTAAGAAATTTGATATCAAAATAATATTATTTTAATTAATTATACTAATATAATATTATTTAGAATAATTCAAATAAATTTAGATTGAACTCAAGCCACAGATAATGAATGTTGGACTCAGGCAAACATCCTTAAAGAAGACAGATTAACTTGAAGTTAGCCTAAATACCTAAAGCTAACCTCACTCGTTTAAATTCTATGTTTTATTTGATAGATTTTAAACATGAACTCAAGTCTTTATATATATGAATAAATTCCAATATTCAAAATTTATTGAATTAACTCAAATTTGATTAATCGTGACAATTTAATGTAACTAGACCACAATAACTATAAGTTTCTAGAGACTTGAAGTATTCATCTTTTGGTACATCTCCACAAATGACGAGATAAAACTGTTAATCGACCTCTCAACATCCTTGTTTTGTTGGTATCTATCAGGCAGGTCTAAATGGAAAAATGCATAAAGAGTTTTGTGTGATAAGAAGAATTCACTTAAGCTTAAACATAAATTATATCATTTAGCGATTCGACCAATCATACTTTATAGGGTGAAATGTTGTTCCCAACAAATAAGTGCATAGTTATAAGCAACTGGTGATAGAGATGAGGATTTTCTGTTAAATGTACAATTTTACTAAAAATGATAAAGTCAGGAATGTAATAAAAAATGGCAAATTAAAACTAACTAATAATATTGACAAATTAAGAAAGACAAGATTTAAGTGATTTTGACATATCAAGAGGAGACACTCAAACGCTCTAATGAGAAGATGCGAGAAGAATGTATTTAAAGACTGTAAGAGAAAAACAATGAACGCCTACAAAGAATTGGAGGAAGATGATCAAGAATGATATAACAATGTTGAAATTTATTAAAGACATAACTCGCCAAATAAAATTTTAACACACTAATTTAAGATAAAAGATTCCCTCATAAAGAGATTCTTATAATTCTTATAGGTATTTTAACTTTTTCCTCTTGTAATTAACATAAACTTATAAATATAGGTAGACTTATCGCTTAGAGATTTGACCTAAGCCCTTTTTTTTGACATATATTTATTTTTCTCTCTTCTCAAACTACTAAACATCTCCGTAATTCACTTGTTAGTCATATTTATGCTAAATGTTGTTATTGTTGTAGTCGTTGACGTTTACTTGAGGACTCCTTTCTTGTAGCTATGATTTTAATTGAGCCTCCGTTTGGTTGAGCTTTTGGAGGGTCCAAAAGTACTTTTTTCTACCGCAAAAGCTATTTTAAGAAAAAAGTAAGTGTTTGGCTGTAGACTTCAAAAGTATTTTTGAAGTAGAAATAGCTTTTTTAAAAGCTCAAATACAATTTTTTCAAAAGCTAAAATTTGGAACTTTTCAAAAAAGCCTCAATTTCAGCTTTTACGGGAAGCTAATTTTTTGCCACTTACATAAAAAAAGTCCGTCACTTACATAAAGAAGAAAAGCGCCAAATACCCATTATGTTTCTTCTGTTCATCATACAACACGCTTCTGCAAGTTTGTAAAATTGAAAACTTCCGACCGAACACGGAAAAGAGATATTCGGAAGTCTAAGAAAAAGAAGCGATAACATGTGGCAACGATTTTTCATTGAGCCTTTTTTTCCCTTGATATTTTCCTTCTTTTGCGTCTGTAAAAGACACTCTCTTTTTCGTTTATGTACATCGCCTTTGTACACAATCGTACAAAGTCCAGACTCCAGACTCCAGACCCAACGCTACATGCAACATACAGTAACTAACTTGGAGGACCAAAGCCGAAGTTGATGGCTCTGTTCATTGCACAGGATCGCTCCAAGTTGCT
>JANZLD010000009.1:52510092-52522557 GCA_026413575.1 Erythroxylum carthagenense | reverse complement strand
CATAAATAATTTTATTATAAAATAAAATATAGTTAAAATTAATAAAAGTGTTTTTTATTTTTATGTTGCCAAACAGTCTACTTTATTAAGTTCTTTTAAAAAAGCTGTTTTTTTAATTGACAGCCAAACAGTCATTTGGCTTTTAAAAAAAGCTTTTCTCAGAAAAACTCTACTGACAAAAAATATATACTTTAAAAAAGAGGATTATAAATCTTCTCGTATACATTAAAAAAAAATTATATAGTTTATGTAAATTATTTAATAAATAAACAATTTTAAACAAAAATTGGATTTCATTGTTTTGATACCTAAATTCTTATAATTTAATAACTTCAAATACTTATTAATGAAAAATATATATCACTCTAACCAAAGTCTAGTGTTAAAGAAAAATTCTTACAAAAACTTAAAATTCTTTTGAAAAAGGTATATTTCAATTTTCATAACTAATGTTTCAAAAAACGAAGAATCAGTCAGATAAGAAATTTAAAATTTAAAAGATTCAAATGCTATTATGCTATAATAAAGCTAACTAAAGATTAAAAAAATAAAGAATTAAAAATATATTTGAAAGAGATTGTCCTTATTTATCTAATAATTAAAAATTTAATTAAAAAATTATTATTCAATTAATTGATTTATTTTAATTTATTAATTTATAAAATTGATCTATTAATTAATAAACTGATCGGTTTTTAACAACAAGAGTTATTAAAGTAAATCAAACTAAAAAATTAAAAAAAGTTAAATAGTCAACGATTATTACCGAGACATGCCTTTTAATTAAATATAAAAAAATTAAATAATTATCCAAACCATTATTGCTAAGCAAAGAGCAAAAAAAAAAAATAGGAAAGTTATTATCATTCATTATTTTCTTCCTCGTTGCAGGTGGCGGAGAGCTCCGGTGCAGGTTTTGACGGTACGCGATGCTGTGGAATTCAAGTCCATGAGCAATTGTCTCGTGACAGGATTTTATAGGTAGCAAACACCACAAGGTGCAGATCAATGGCATGGCGTCTTCCTATTTTAAAACTCTCATGGTCGTGACCGTAGACAGTCCGAGCTTCCAACACAAACCGTCGCCCACATTCACCATTCAAAGTAACAGAAGACGCCTCGTCGACATGGCCTCTAAAATTAAATTCCTCTTATAAATTAAAATTTTAAAAAAAGAGAAATCTAATTTGTTTTTGTTTTTTATTTTTAATTTAATTTTTAGAGGGAGGGATCTCTAAACTAAAATCTCTACCTCTTTCTTAAAACTCAAAAATATTCAAAATCCCAAAATCCTTCACTATGGCATTTCACGTAGCTTGCCCAATTACATGGTTAGTATTACCCTATAACACTAAAACCATTTCCCTTTCTCTTAACTCACTCCTTATAACTCACTGTCTTCCGCTCTTTTTCTTCTTCTGTTTTCGTATTTCTCTCCCTGTCTTTGCAGTCGGCGGATCTGCTTCTGTCCGCTAGGGTTTCAGCAGGATCTCCACAGCGCGAAATCTAAGGCAGTTTTCTTGTTCGATGTTTCTAGAATTCAAGAGTTCTTGAAGGATCCTTCCGGAATTAGGGCTTCCAATGGCGGAAAAACCGTTCAGGTATGCGTTCCCAAGGTCTCTCCGCCGCCACCGCCTCCTTCTCAGCCGATTTTTTATCTGCGAGATGGAGGCGATGGTGGCGGTGGCGGTGGCGGTGGCGGTGGCGGTGATGGGACTGATGATACTATGGCTGCTCTATCGGCACAGACGAAGCGCGTGGCTCTTCAACGTAAGGCCGCCGCGGCTGTGGTTGCTGCCGAAGATTATGCTCGCCGGTTTGAGGCAGGAGATTTGACGGTGAGATTATCTTATACGCTCACATTGGGTCATTATGTTGGTAATATGCGTTTATTTATCTTTTTCCTGACGTGAATGTTGGGTTGTTAATGTTGAATTTTGTGTAGTGTGCTGATTCGGAGGATGCAAATTTGGAGTTTAGACTAGTTGCCTTTGGTTAGTGATGTTGTATTTCTCCATTTAAGAAGAAATTGGCTGGACTTGATTATGTTGCCACATAATCTTATTGATTGAAGTGAATCCTTTAATTCCTAGTTTGTTTAAACTTGATTATGTTGTTACCTAATCCTAACAATCAAATTAAATCCTCCGATTATGAATTCTGAAATTTGGAATGATTCAGTACCTATGACTTTCCTTTGTTGGTGTTGATTGTATGATTCTTAATGATGTAGGGTAAGCTCCTGGTTGTGTGAATTAAATTATACAGAAAATTTTGTTGTATTGCGAGTAATTGTTTGAAGTTATTAGTGAAAGTGATTGGTGTATTTGTTATTGAATGACAGCCGGTTTCTTTTGTGTATTCAGAAAATATAGTGATTTTGTGCTCAATATATGGACGGTAGTGTTGATTGAAATTTTTTGGTATTATATGTCTAGTGTGGTTGTTAAGTTCATGAGTATGATGCAAAAGGAGTTGCTTTTAAATTTGGTTGAAATGCGTGATTTGGAGTTTAAAGCATGATGTGTAGCTGTACTTGACAATAATGGGGAAGAATCTTCTCTGAATGTTGGTGTAATATTTTAGCAGTTGTTCTTGAGGCATCCAAAACATTTGACTATTTTGTGTTTCTCTTCTAAGTCCAATTATACATTTTCAGGTTGTCTCGAAGGAAATTACTGGAGAAGAGCAAGGTCCATCTAATGCAAATGTGATGTGTCGAATGTGCTTTGTGGGTGAGACAGAAGGAAGTGAGAGAGCAAGGAAGATGCTTTCATGCAAAAGTTGTGGTAAGAAGTACCACAGGAGCTGCTTGAAAGCTTGGTCTCGAAATAGGGGTATGTTAAATTGTTTAAGTACTTCCGCAATGACATGTTCCTATTTATTCTTCTGATGGGTTTATTTCAGATTTATTTCACTGGAGTTCATGGAACTGTCCATCTTGCCGAATCTGTGAGGTACTTGAGTGCTAATTTCTCACCATCCTATGACTTCTTAATAAATATCCACATGCAGTATTCAACTTGAGAGATAGCTGATACATTGATTCCTCCTGCTTCTTTAGATATGCCGTCGTACTGGAGATCCAAATAAATTTATGTTCTGTAGAAGGTGTGATGGTGCTTACCATTGCTATTGTCAGCATCCTCCACACAAGGTGATGTCTATTAATTGTTCCTGTGATGTTATGTGGGGGATTAAGGAGCGCACTAATTTCATTTCTGATGCAGAATGTTGGTTCAGGACCATACTTATGCCCCAAACATACAAGGTGTCACAGTTGTGGTTCTACTGTACCTGGAAATGGGCTAAGTGTGAGGTAATAAAGATGAAGAGTTGGCTCCTTGGAACATAAATCTACTTGGTTCTCTGTGCATTGGTGCTTTGATTGAGGCGTCTACTTTCTCCTTACTTTCATCTTCTTGTCCATTTGACAAGAAGTCAGTTTAAAGAGCAACTAGTTAACATTCACAAAACACTGTGGTTAGAATGTTGTGTATTCAATTTTCATGCATATATATGGTTTTGATCATTCCTTTAGTATTTAGGATGGGGTAGAATTAAGATGGACGTTGGTGTAGTAGTTAGTAGGAGATGGTAGCAGAGACTGGGAATCCTTTATCCTTTTCATTCACTGATTTATATTCAACAAAGCTAAACTTTTTCTTTGTCTCGCGAGACTCACTATTCGGTCTTCTCAGGTGGTTTCTGGGATACACTTGTTGCGATGCTTGTGGAAGATTGTTTGTGAAAGGAAATTATTGCCCTGTGTGTTTGAAGGTCCGCTTGTTTTATTTTTAAGCAGCGTATTCAGCATTGTTTGGTTTTGATGGTTAAAAACTTATTGTTGTGAGCTAATATGACTTTAACTTCTGGATGTTTGTATCATTTACAGGTTTATAGAGATTCAGAATCCACACCTATGGTTTGCTGCGATATTTGCCAGCGTTGGGTGCATTGTCATTGTGATGGTATTAGGTTTGTTCCTGCCGTTATTTAACAAGTTATAAACATGTTAAATCTCAAGTAGTTTGTTTATGTTTAGGCAATTGGGTATACATGTCAAGAAATAATTTGGTGCTTGAATTAATTTTTTTTTCCTATTTGAGACATTATTTGTACGATTGGTTTTTAAGACATTATTTGTACCATTGGTTTTACATGTTTTTGCACAATTTTTTGTTACCTTGTATCAAAGGGTGGTGTACAACTCATTCTTGAATAAATGTTTTGCAGTGATGAAAGATATATGCAGTTTCAAGTAGATGGAAATCTCCAGTATAAATGTGCTACTTGTCGTGGGGAGTGCTATCAAGTCTCTCTCTCTTTCTCTCTCTCTCTTACTTATTAGGTCCATTATAAGCTTCTTGTCATATTTTTGCCATATTACTTTCATTAATTAGATACTGTTTGTTTGCCAGGTGAAGGATCTTGAAGATGCTGTACAAGAACTTTGGAGGAGACGAGACAAAACAGATCGGGATTTAATTGCGAGCTTGAGGGAAGCTGCAGGGTTGCCAACTCAAGAAGATATTTTTTCTATCTCCCCTTACTCAGATGATGATGAAGAAAGTGGTCCTGTGACACAAAAGAATGAATTTGGTCGTCCTCTAAAGCTCTCTCTAAAAGGGTTAGTTGTCAAGTCTCCTAACAAGAGCAAGGAATATGGAAAGAAATCTTGGAATAAGAAGTCTTCTAAGAAAAATGATCCTCATACATCTTCTATTAGTAAGACAGAACTGCTTCAGCAGGATATTCGATCTTACAAAACTAGTAAGGATGAAACTAAGGATGGCAACACAAAAACATACGAAAAAGGACCAGATGTATATTCTTCCACCGTTACAGGAGTGGTGAACAACACTGAAGGTATTTGCTCTATCAATCAGCCAGGAGGTTTGAAACACAAGTTTGTTGATGAGATCATGGTGAGTGATGGAGAAAGGAAATCCAGTGTTATTCGAATTGTAAATAATAAGTCACATGACTTGGATAGTGGGGATGAGGCCGAAAGAAGTGGTAGTCAGTCACAACCTTTGAAACCAAAGAAGTTGGTTATAAATCTAGGTGCTCGGAAAATAAATGTTACCAATTCTGCAAAGTCTGATGCATGGAGCTGTCAAAGAGAGCAGGACTTGACAACTTCCAATGGTATGCCATCCATGTAATTCATGTGAGCTTTGGTGAACTACGATGGTCTCTTTTGATGAATACCTGTGGTATTTCTTTTAATAAATATCTTGGTAAAGTATTTTGACTTAATTAAAGTATTTTGACTTATTAGTTTCCCGGAATGATTATACTTGTAAGGGATGCAATATCGCAGTCATTAGATTAGTATTTTTGATTTTCTATGGAATAGTAGTCCCTGTCTCTATACTGATATGGTTATGCCTTTGATCTTTATGCGTAGGTAGTGAAGTTACGGGCCAACACAGAACAAGCGACAAGTATTTTGCAGAGAGACGTGATGACACTGCTAAATTTGGAGATGGTGGGTGGCTGTCTTCAATTTGTTTGTCTTTTTCTCAATACCATTCCTTTTTGCTGCTAGTGGTTGCTTTTAGTGATCGGATGGCATCATAGTAGTTACATTTGTATCATGCAGCTGAGAGAGTTAATCACTCTGGCCGAATGAGTGGTCTAAAATTTGCACGAAGAGAAGGAAATATAATCAAGCTCGGAAAACTGAAGTCTGAAAGTTCAATCTTAAATCCCAACTTTGATCGAGGTAGTGGCTCTGATGGAGGTGAAGCTATGCGTTCGGACCAGACTCATGTTTCATCAAGTAAAAGAAGCATTGAGGGCAACACAGCTGCAGTTGAGCCTGTGAATGATGTCCCTTCTGTAAAAGGTAGCAAGGTATTGTTGGGAAAGCAGTCAGAAACTAGATCTGATACAAAAACTGAAAGCAACGATGACTCTGGTAACTCACCAATTTTGAATTCCTTGCGAAAAGATTCCAAACTTCCACTCAGATTAAAGATTAAAAAACCTAGCATTGAGAATCAGAATTCTCCATTTCTTCCTCCCGCGGAAGAGAAGAGTATAAGGGGTCAAAGATCAAAAAGAAAGAGATCATCAAACTTCATGATGGTATTAAATGAAGCTGAAAGTGCCACACAATCTCATCAGGACAATGAGATGATGGGAGCTAATTGGATACTAAAAAGATTGGGTAAAGATGCAATTGGAAAGAGAGTTGAAGTTCACCAGGCATCTGATGATTCATGGTTAGCTTCTTGTTTTTCTTTTACTCTCCTGAATATCTCTCTGTTTTGCTTCTTATCTTTATCTTCCTTCTTGTTTCTGATCTTCATCTTTTAATTTAGGCATAAGGGTGTGGTGTCTGACATTGTTGAAGGTAATACGTCAATGCTCTCTGTTACTCTAGACGATGGTAGATTAAAAACCTTGGAACTTGGGAAGCAGGCTGTTCGCTTTGTTCCACCGAAACAAAAGCGGTCAAAGATATGAGAGCTTGATCCCTATTTTCAGTTAATGATTTAATCTCTAGATTTCTTCCCTATAGCAGGTGAAGAGTTTTGTCTCCATTTCAGGGGCAGAGAAGGTTAAAATTGTATTTTCTGGTTACTCATTACTGCTGCTTATTTATGTGCAGTGGTAGTATTGTAAATGAAGGCCATTAGTTGCTTGCATGATCCAATGGTTCTCTGTACTTCCAGAGTTGAAGAGTATGAAAATCCTAGTTTTAGGTCTTTTTAAAGTTGAGATTAGCAATGATGTAGAAACCCCAGCGTTTGTATTCATGGTGCTCGGAATCATTTATCAGGGAATGTGTACTAGCTCTTATGACGTTGGTTAATTGTGAATGTTTAGTGGAAGTGAGGTGACATTTTCACTACGAAGGCAATGGTCTCCAATCTTAAATCGATTCAAGTTTTAATCGAAAATTTTAAATCCATTTGTTTGGTTAAATTTAATTGTTTTGTTTTTAGTTTGATGCCAATTGGAAGAGGCTTGAACTAGTTTATTAGAAGTGTAGATTTTTCATTTTTTTCTATTAACATATAATATTTGATAAGATGGGTCTTATTAAATGTCTTTGGTAATTCAAGAATGCCAAGTCATTTCGAAACTAATCGCTTTGAGCTATTTTTCGAATGTGCAAAGAGTAAAAATTTTGTCATAGTCGAATGTAAAGAATTAGAAAAGATTTTAATTTTACGATTTTGGGTAGTAATTAAAACATTCAACTATTTCAGTATTTTTATAAGGGTTTTGAATTGCTTAATTTTTAATTTCGATTTATTTTAACAAATTATATTATTAAAAATTGTTCAGTTTATTCGATTAATTTTTAAAATTAATAATTTTTTATAAATTAAAATAAATAAATAAATTTTTATTTAACTACTTTTAGTTGAAATTTAAATTCTTAGAGATAATATCATTTAATATATTTTAAATTTTTTAATTTTATTTAAAATTTTATGACAATATAATATTTATTTAATCTTTATAATTTATAGCAATGACAACACTGATTATAAATGTTAAGTATAAATTCCGATGCACAAGATTTGAGGAAGTCTAATAATACGCAACTTTTTTTTTAACTAGTAAAGAAGCTGTTTTCAATTTAACTTTTAAATCTTAAATTTTTTATCTTGTCAGTCTAACTATGAATCTAATTTTTAAAATATTAATTTTATATTATTTTTAATATTTAATACTATAAATATTTTTTAATGTTATATATTAATATTATAAATATTAACTTTTCGATATTTAATATTTGTAATAAATCCAAGACTAAACTTTCTGTTAACTCTTAGCGGCCGCGTTTCAGTGATTGGAGGTAGACTAGCTACCACTTAATGCTTTTGTATTTGCTCGGGATAGGAGACGAGAGGTGTGCGTGTATTGCCTCTCCACCCTCTCCACTCGCTCGTTTCTCTCAGCACTCTCAGCAACAGTGTTGAACCGTAGCCGACGAATCCTGTTTCGATGTAATGCTGTTTTCCTGCCTTAGTTCTTCCTCGCATTGGTTTCGTGCTCTATCTGTTTGATAATACGTCTAGGAGAGATTCCTCTTCCGTTGCACGTAGGATGGAGGTCCAGGGCGGGGTTTAAATGTGTTTGTTTTAGTTTTGATTTTGGAGTTCTTGGAACTTGGGAGCGTATTTGAGAAATTGGGGTCGAATCGTGGGCTGAGCTTACCATTTTACGAGTGGAGTTAGTTATTCAAGACTGTCATGTTAATATTAATTTAGAGATTTTGCTGTTGTGGGTCGCCTGCATGATGGAGTTTTCTTTCTAATGGATAGGTGCTAAAAAGGAGCAAGCTTTCTTTGCTAAGAAGGATGGCGACGTTTTCTGCTTATTCTTTTGTTTCTTCTTTTACGTTTCTTCATTCTATTGTTCCCAGGACAAATCAGACATTATGTTTAAGTGTGTGTTATAGGTCTCCGGCCAAGTCAAGGAGACTCGCTGCTTATTTACGTACAAATCAATTGCAAACAAAACCCGAATCAGTTGTGGGGCAATATCCCCCTCCATTGTTTAGGTCTGCACCTGCATGCTCTGGTTTTTTTTTTAATGTGAAATAAAACAGTTTTTCTATTTAAGTTCTGATTTTTTTTTATTTTATGCTTAGTGTTGCACCGATGATGGACTGGACAGATAATCACTACAGGACTCTTGCTCGGCTTATATCAAAACACGCATGGCTCTATACTGAAATGTTGGCAGCTGAAACAATTGTTTACCAAGAAGGGAATTTGGTACCTAAGCAAGCAATTTAGTTTTCCTGATAAGGGTTCAGATCTTCTTCTGGGTGAATCAATAAAGAAAGTAGTTCTTAGAGGTTACTAATTCTCTGTTTCTTGTTTGCCAACGATCAGGACAGGTTTTTGGCATATTCACCTGAACAACATCCCATTGTTTTGCAAATTGGTGGGAGTAATCTAGAGAACCTGGCAAAAGCAACTAAACTTGCAAAGTCATATGGCTACGATGAGATTAATTTCAAGTTATGGCACTTTGTAACATCCTTTGTTTGTTTTCTACCTTATGTTCATTTGTTTTATAACTTGCTGAACCAAAACTGCCCATCTTGCCTCCAAAATACACCAGTTGTGGTTGTCCTAGTCCGAGGGTAGCCGGGCATGGGTGTTTTGGCGTTCGTCTTATGCTTGATCCAAAGGTTTGACGGTTGAGCTGTTTACTTTGTTGACTAAATAAATAATTCTTTTCTACTGTTTCTGTTATTCCTTATGTCTGGTATTCCCATTTCATGTTTTCAAGGGAAGTTTGTTGGCGAGGCCATGTCTGTAATTGCTGCTAACACAGATGTTCCTGTTAGCGTTAAATGCCGAATTGGTGTGGATGATCATGATTCTTACAATGAGCTTTGTAAGTTTCGTATCTTTGCTCTATCTCTATCTGAGCTGAAGCAAATTGAATATGTATCACTTTGGAGTTGTTTTGTGGAGTCAATGGTTGATTAGGATGTGAGAAGAAGAGAATCCTATATTCCAATGTTCTTCAAACACATAGTGTGACTGTTTGTAGCTTGCAAGAGTTTTTCTTCAAACACATAGTGTGGCTGTTTGTAGCTTGCAAGAGTTTGTCTTCAAACACATAGTATGGCTGTTTGTAGCTTGCAAGAGTTTTAACTCCTAATGTCTTCAGAGATTCTTATCCTAAGGTTGCTACTTAGCTGGGATTGTATATTAACATTGTTCCTTATGCCCGCTACAGGTGATTTTATCTATAAGGTATCTTCTCTATCCCCAGTTAAACATTTTACCATACACTCGCGGAAGGCTCTACTCAATGGTCTTAGCCCAGCTGAAAATCGAAAGATTCCTCCTCTGAAGTAAGAGCTTAGTTCAAGCTTAATTGTAATTCATTCTCACATATCTTTACTTGTAGTCAATGGTAATACCATCGTTACAACAGAAACATAATACCTATTTCTTTTATGTGCAACTGACTACTTAAAATTATACAAGTGCAGATATGAATACTATTTTGGCCTGTTGCGTGATTTTCCAGAGTTACAGTTCACAATAAATGGAGGGATAAATTGTGTTGATGAGGTTTGGTATCTATATTTTCTTCTCAACATATTCTTTAGTATAAAATCCCATTTCCTACTTTCATAGGCTTTTTACAATTCAGATTTCAATTATTTACTGTTTTCCTCTTATACTACATCAAAGTGATTCCTGCAAATGGGTTATGTCATAGGTGAATGCAGCATTGTTGGAAGGAGCACATGGTGTTATGGTTGGGCGTGCTGCCTATAACAAGTATGTCTATATGAATTATTAGCTTTTTAATCTGTAATTTAGTCTCTGAATTACCTTCCAAAAGTACTTTCACCAAAATGAATGGTCTTTGTTAGGGCATTCCTAAACTAAGCCACTAGATTCAATTTGGAAGCGTCTTGGCATTGTCCACTGTATGTGTTATTTATCTCTTTTCAATCAAATTGAACGAGAAAAGGCGTAGGTTTTTATCAAGGTCCAGGTTTGAGAGCTTAGAGCAGCCATATCGTGTAGGAATCCTGAATGGCAGTCATGTCCGCGTAGTTCCAAACTATCTTGCTTGACTAGACCTTGACCTTTTTAGGCTGTTTGACAAACTACTGTTAAAGTCAATAGCATGGATTGTCGGCAACTATACAGCAAGCTTGTTTAAAACCAATGCCGTATACCCTTAACTCTAGTCTTTATCATACAGGAAGCTGTTTTAAACCCAACGCCTTTACTTCTCTCCATTGTTTACCATATTGCCCTTAGTGATTACTAACATAATACTCTGTTGGCAGCCCATGGAATGTTTTGGGTCATGTGGATACTGCAGTTTATGGTGCACCGAGTAGTGGTCTTACTCGCCGTCAGGTTTAATAGCTTATCTTCTTATGCATGAAGGCATGACCCATGCACGTCCCCAAATGATGCACCCTTAAACATCTCATCGTTTGACTTTCATTTCTTTTTAGGTCCTTGAAAAGTACCAAGTCTACGGTGATTCCGTTTTGGGGATCAATGGAAACAATAGACCAAATGTCCGAGATGTCGTCAAGGTAATGGGATTCTTTAACTCGATTATAATGTTTGTGGCGAACTTTCTTCTTATGAACAAAATTAAAGGTTTGTTTATTTGATAGTTATGACTACCCCGGTACATACTGGCATTATGTTCTTCGATTTTCCTTTCTTTTTTCTTCATTATATAAATTCTGAATGTGTTCAATATGATGCAGCCTTTACTTGGAATTTTCCATGCCGAACCGGGAAATGCTGTGTGGAAGCGCAAAGCTGATGCGGCCTTCCAGCATTGTACGGTATGTAGATAAGAACAAGCCAACTTAGGGACTACATTGGTTTTCTATAGAACTGCCAATTGTGAGGGGTTGTCCAGATATATCCACGTTTATGAAATATGCTGCTTCTAGCTATAGTAGATAGGGTTAGAGTTCAGATGAGCTGGGCTGAGCTTGCTGACTATTTTGAACCAGAAACTTGAGCTGGACTAGAGGGGGAGCTCTTCGGGGTTATCCCTTAAAGCTTCTGCTTACATGTTTCACTTTGCAGACAATCAAATCCTTCTTCGAGGAAACTCTAACGGCCATTCCGGAAAGCGTCTTGGATTCACCTGTTGGGACGGCACCATCAGGCCGCAAAGGTCTCTTTACTAGTGTACGAGGATTGTTGCCAGCTCCATATGAAAGCAGAGAACGGACGGTAGCATATGCTTGGTCTTAACCTGCATGTAGCTCTCTCTAACCCACCCATATCTTTGTTTACCCGTTGATTAGGTACAATTGTTTGATTTGGCCGAATTGGTCACTGTAACGTTATGTAATGTATTTATTATACTGTGATATGGCCTTATGGGACTTTTTTTTTTAAACGGAGAAATCATAGTTGTTACCCTTTGGATGCGCAATGGGTGAATTTTTTAATTGACGTAATAGTTTGCAAATCACGCTAATTGGGTACTTTACGCTAGGTAAGCGTTGTATAACAGATTCAATCGAGAGAACGTAGATAAGGGGAATCGAACACTGGATCTTTTGGTCTCACGTTCTTTCACTCCATCAATTTAATCACCCCTTAGGAGCCCTTCATAAGACTTGTTATTTCCTTCAAAAGATGAAATGATATATATGTTTTTGTGTGATCCGCTTTATTGTGAAACTTTGAACTAAGTATGATAATAATGTGATGACGATGACGATGATTTTGAGTATATGTATTTATCAAATATTTGTAAATTTTACAACACTCAGAATCTAGCTTATATGTCAAATTTGGATATATATATTTGTAAATTGTGAATAAATTATTTTACAAAATAATAATTATTTAAAGTCTAGATACTTATATGTTTATATTAATATATTTAATATGTTTAATCAGTATTAAATCGTTTGATTCAAAATTAAATAAAATTTAAAAATTTAAAAATAAATAAAATAATTTTTAT
>JANZLD010000009.1:52494307-52507041 GCA_026413575.1 Erythroxylum carthagenense | reverse complement strand
AATTAAAAGGTGCTAGTCAAGATGATAAATACAGATTTGATACAAAAGAATGGCAGAAGTCAGAAGATACTGAATCAGAAACAACAAAAACTAATGAGGCTAGGAATGAACTTCAGCAGAAAGGGAAGCCCAATGCAGATCGACATGAGTCATCAAAATTATCATCTGAGCTTATGGCCAAACCTGTTCAGCTTGAAAATCTCCCACAAGTGTCAGGTGCAAAGGCTGAGATTGATGCTTCTAAGAGTCACTCTAATGGTGTTGTCGACCAGCTTGTATCGCGACTTAATAGATTAGAAGATATCCTGTTGAGGTTTGAGGAAAATATGCTGAAGCCCATTAACAGCATTGATGAGAGGCTTCAATGTGTTGAGCGGCAACTTGAAGTTCTCTCAAAGAAAGCCCAGAATGTTGAATTACTCTCTTGCACAAGAATTTCTGCACCTGAGTTCTCATGCAGTGAATCAGAAACCAACTCCTTTTACAACAGTGGAAGTGTCTGTGTCAATTATTTGCCATGTGAGGGGAACAAGGAGACTCCAGGCTTGCCATCTAACTCTCCTATTGCTACAACTTTCTCAGTTGCGTCTGAGTTACATCCTGGTCTAGTAGTTACTGCCCCTGCGTTTTCAAACTGTGATGATGAGGAAGAAAATGAGGAAGTAGAGCAAGTGACGGAACCTCCAGAGGATAAATACCCACATATAATGTCAATTGATGATGCTTTAGCTGCTGCAATAGCAGGATTCCTATCTTCAACTTCTATCCAGTGTGAGAAATCCTCCGAAATCCCTGCAGTTCAAGCGCAGGAGTTTACAAATGAAGAAATTAGTATTGGCAATTCTGTTTCACCAAGTGTTCATTTCCAAATGGCATCAGACCGTGATATTTGTGTAACTTCCCTTTGTCAGACAGAAAACAGAGGTGCATTTTCATCATTGTCCCATATTGCTGCTGTTGAGAGCGACAATGCCTTATGTCCTGATGATGGTATCTGTGTAAATACTGTTGAACTGTGTTGTGAGGAGGAATGTGATTCTCGGGGAAGTTGTATTGATCATGCAATTTCCTCAGGGACTCCTATGATGAAAAGAACCGATTCTTATCAGTTAGCAGATAATGTTGAAGACCGTGAGGTTGTTGATGGAAAGAAGAAAATTTTAGTTATTGCAAAAACTGATAGTCTAGAAGAATTTCGGGAAAGTAAGATCTATGAGGACTCTGATACTTCCCAGGGATCAACTAAGTCTGATGCAATGGTCAATACTTCCGAAGTGGAAGGGTCTAACCAAGACAACTCAGAGAATCTTGATGAATTCTCAAAAGCAGTTTCCCTAGTGGATTTTGAAACACCAATACTGGAAGTGACATTTACACCTCGAGAAAATCTTAATTCCAGCTCTCCCCTTGAAGCCCTTTTGGCTGGTCTGCCTGACTTGAGTGCCGAAGATCCGTCAGTTGACGAAATTCGTAACGATGGTCCCGAAATTTTCGATGAAGAATGCAACTTAATTTCAGTGGGAAATTGGGAGTCTACAGATTATGCTAATAATGGCGACGTATCAGTGGATGTGGACTATTGCAGTGTCAGAGATATAATGACTTTGAATGCTGAAGCGAAAATGGAGGATTTTTACGGTGGCAACAGCCAGAGAATGACTGGCGAGAGCCTCATATGAAAATGAAAGCTTAATTACAATTATGCTATGTACATAATATGTTCTAAGAATTGTTTAGTAGGTCTTACGTATATATGCTTTCTTCTGGAAATTGGCAGACCTTTGAAGCCTCAGATACATAACAAGATCAAATAATCTTTCTGGCATTCACTTTCAGCTATAGCGTCCCACTGATTTGCGTTTGTTGTTTGATAAAACTTTTATCCTTAGGCCAAGTACCGATACATCCCCGGTGTGTTTTTGACTGTTTTACTCAATCCGGCTATTCTGAACAGTCTGACGTTCGTCCCTATCCCCCGCTCCCCTTCCCCTGACAGTAAAGGGGTGGCATCGGTAAAGGGACTAAGAGGTCTTGAACAACCGAACAATTCAAGGAGGTAAGGGGCATTAAGGGAATTAAAAGGTCTTGAGCAACCGAATTAATAGGACAATTCATGCCAAGAAATAAGGATGGCGTTGGCCGGTCCAGTTTTGGGAGGCTTGAACCGGTGCTAATCTTATAGTTTGAGATCGAGCTCGAGTTCAATCAACCTCAAGAGATTCAAAGGGGTTTGATATTCATAGATAAAGCCCAATTGGCCGAGTGATCTAAAACTTGATTTATATAAATGTTTTTATTAAATTTAAACATAAAAACCTATACAATTTACCCTTTATTTCGTAGTAGTTTTGGTCCGGTATGTACCGATATTCATAATACTGTCTTCAACTATTCTTATTGTTCTTCCGTTAGTAAGATTTTGAATATTTTTACTCGGAAGTTTCAATAGGCAATCTTCAAGTTTATATTTATCCTTATTTAACGATTTCAATTTTTATTCAATTTGTAAGGATATAATTAAAAACACAAATCAAAATTAAGTTACATTATATGAAATACTATTACATACCAAATATTATAATAAATATTAACTTAACTCTTTTATAAAAATTCTTATAAGTATTTAAACATATAAATATCTTTATTTTTTATAAATTCATTTTTCAAAAAATCATACATCAAATTCACCTTATTTTTCTGCCATTTAAATGGGCCTTAGTGTATAGTCTGGCTGGTACTCGTGGAAAGTCTCCACGGAACTCTTGTAGCTTGTGGGGTGACTGTTACTCCTCAACTTGTAGGCCGAGTGACACTCCAGCTGCTTGTAGGGTGACTGGTACTTCTGTAGCTTGAGGGCTAATGTGTGGCTGTAGTATCCTGTAATCAATGGGCTACCTAGTAGTCCCGTAGTTAAAGTGTATTAATGTTTATTTGTGGAATTATGCTTTATCTTCATTTATTATGCAGTATTGAACTTTAACATAATTCAAAAGGTTTTATGAAGTTTTTTTAACTTTTACACATTATCTGCCAGCGGAGTTAAGGTGCAATACTCAAAATATTGCATTATCTTCGGAGTCCGTTAAGGCCATATCCATCCAAGGCACCAAATCACTAAATTTGCTGTTTTGGTGCAATTAAATTACTCCAAAAAAGACAATAAAGTTTAAGACCAAAATGATGTAATAAATATGCTGTTTTGGTGCAATTAAATTACTCCAAAAAAGACAATAAAGTTTAACACCAAAATGATGTAATAAATAGTAATACATCAAATTTAGTATTTTTGTACAATGAAATCATTCTAAAGAAGACACCAAAATTTAACACCAAAATGGTATAATAAATATTACAATTAAATCACTCCAAGGAAATCACGAAAATTTAACACCAAAATGGTATAATGAATAATAAAACATCAAATTGGTGTTTTGGTGCAATGAAATTACTCTAAGGAAGACACCAAAATTCAATACTAAAATGATGTAGTGAATAGTAAAAAACTAGATTTGATGTTTTGGTACAATGTAATCACTTCAAGGAAGACACCACAATTCGACATCAAAATAGTGTAATTAATAGTAATACATCAAATTTAGTATGTTACTATCCATACACCAAAAGTTATAAAAAAGACAACCTTGTCCATTTTCTGTTTAACATATCCCTTTTATGTCTCTCTCACAATTTGATTTATTTACATAATTTATTAAGTAATTAAATTTAAAATATATATTATTTTATATAAAAATATATCATTATAAAGATCTCATTGATACATTTAAAATGACATTAATATTGAATATAGTATTGAATTTATTTTTAATTCTTATTTATAAATATTATAAATTCATTAATAAAATATGTTAAGAATAAAAAGTAAATATGAAATTAAAAGTACATAAACCACTACTTTGATTTAAAAAATTAAAACTTAACAAAAATATTTAAAATTACAACCAAACTAAAATAAATTACAATTACAATCAGACTCGAAATTACAATCAAACTAATTACAACAATCACATTAAAAGTAAAACTAAAGTACTTGAGAATATTAATTTAACATAAATAATTAATAGTTTAGAAGGTCATCATCATTTTTTTCAAAATAAAAATATTGGCTAAAGTCACTAGATGTGCTAACTTCTCCTTGAGATTTCCCTTCTTGAGTTATTTTTGCATAAATTTTCATTTATTCATTTTTGAAAACTTCACGTATCATTGGATCTTTGATGGAATCCAAATCATTGTGCAATAAAAATATTATATTTGTGTATATTATTAATTTTTGTTACAATAATATTAATTATATTTGTTAAATAATATTAATTTAATATAAAGTATATACTAATTAATTAATAATAATGATTTTATTTTAATTTTATAAATAAATAAATAAATAAAAATCATTGTATAAATATACATTAAGTTAGTTAATAACTAAATTATTGTGGTGTATTCTTTAAAAATAATTTGGTGTAGAATGGTTGAAGTAACACCAAATTTAGTGTAAAAAAAAATAATTTGGTGTAGAATGGTTGAAGTAACACCAAATTTAGTGTAAAAAGTTTATTAGAATATTCTCTTTCATACTAAATTTGACGTAAAATTTTAGTGGAATATTTGGTTGGAGATAGCCTAAGCACACACCAAAGCAAAGAAGATACCAGTAAAGTTAAAACAATTGAACAAAACATGACTAATTGACCAAATATCTAATATAGAAATCCGAAAACTAGCAATGAATTGTAAGTCTATATATATATATAGAATAGTATAACGAAACGAACCTGATAGGAGATGGCCGAAGATTAGACAGAGACTCCAAGATCCGTCGACAGAGAGAAAACTAGAGAAATTATAGACGTTGAGAGAATTGAGAAGCAGAGAAGAGTCTGAATTTGAACTCGTAGCGTTCAAATTGACATATGGGTTCGTATATATACAAACAAGAACTCGCATTGAATCAAAAACAACTAAAACTCTATTAAGGAAAAAAAAAGAATAGTATAACGAAACGAATTTGATGGGAGATAGTCGGAGATCAGACAGAGACTTGGAGATTCGACGAGAGAGAGAGAACTAGAAAAATTATACACTTGAGTGAAAATTGAGAAGCAGTGAAGAGTCTGTAATTATTTTAACTTTAAGATTAAAATAATTTCATTTTGAGGATTTCTCCAAAATAATGTTGTTTCATAGTTAAGTGCTGAGTCATATGAACTATCATGCCAAGCTTTAAATTGTTCCTCCAGTCTAAACTTGATCTCATAACAACATCGTTTTACAATCAAAGGACAAATCGTTCGGACCACCAAGTCGACCTTCAAATCGTTCCCTAAGTATGGGAACATTACGGGTGCAAGCTTATCCTCTAGTTGCGGGCCTTAGCTTGATCAATAAGAGGAATCAAATTGCAAGTAGGAGTCTTTTACACAGGTTCATACTCTGCAGCACACAATTCGTCTGCTGTTAACACTTTGCGCTGACTTTTGAGAATGATTCAAAGGTCAACCTTTTGTCGTCGGCTGTTAGAATTGACTTCACAATATCTTAAAAAAAGAGATGTTCTACTGTGAAAAAGCTTGCACAAAGAACAAATGTTGCAGAAAGAAAGGGGGGTTGGTCGTATAGCAATTTAAGTTTGACTGTCAAATTCTGGAAATGGTGGTTCAAGGTTAAGACCTGACTCCAGTTTTCCAAAACCCTTTATCATCTTCACATTGGATTGGTGCAAACTTCCAGAATGTGGTTGACTTTGATGAGTTGAGAGTGCCACTTAACTAACATAACTGCTCTTTTAGACGACACCATTTAATTTCAAGTTTCCTGTACCAAGAGTAAGTATTATATATAAGAAGTCAAATCTGATCATTGCAGGGTTAAAAGTGTAAATTTGGCTATTCGGTGCTATTAAAATTAAGTATTGTTTTATATATTTAAAAAATTCTCAATTTTTAAAAATATTTTGAATATTTTCAAAAACTTTAATTTCATATTTTTAATAAAATAATTTCAACTCGACTAACGTACCAACTAACAACAACACAAATTAAAATTATTATCTCGAAAAATTAGCCCTTGTTTATACATTGACTTCTTCGACACAAAATGCGTCACTTTAAATAGTTTCATTGTTTCGGTCCAGAATATGATTAATCCAACATGGGCTACATAAGTTTCCAGTAATTTACAGGATAAATTAATAAGTTAGACATTTCTAGCTCACCAAGCAAAATCAGTAGTTTCTTGGTCACGATCGGCTAAAGCTAAAGTTCTATTCAATATCATTTCAATAGGATAGAACCTCCTCAGGGAATATAAGGTTTTCATGAGGCTGATTTTGAGCTGCCATCCAAACACGAATACCTTCATTTAAGAGAATATTTTTAGTGTAAAAAGTTTCAAATTCAGGATTTTCTGCTATACGGATTTTCTAAAAAACGAAGTCATAGGCACGTAGGTTCAGAGCCAAACCGAGCTCATCCATAAAGCAGTCTGATCTGCTCTCGCACTTTTATCTAATCATTAAAAAAATTAACAGGTTCGATTGGTTCAACTATAAAAACATTGAACTTTGAATTTTTCTATTTTATTTTTAACTTTAGGTACAATTCACTTTAATAATTTTGTTGTTAAAAATTTTAATTTTCGTAAATTAATAAGATCATATAAACTATAATAAATCAATTAATTTTTATTTAGTAATTATTTTTAATTAAACTTCAAATTCTTTAATGAATAAAGACAATCCAACAATCTCTTTCATTCATATTTTTAATTCTTTAATTTATTCAATTTTAATTAATTTATAACAATTTAATACCGATATGACCTTTTGAATTACGGTTTTTAAGCATTGCTTTTGTATGTTACAATTTAGCCCATATAGATAAATTACTATATATCCCCAGTTGCTTCCAACTTGTTCTTTTCAATCTAATGGTTAGATTATCCACTATTGCGTAACCCTTTCACATTTCTACGTTACCGTTGTTACTTACAAGTTTACCTCTTCTCTTCTTCCGTATCTGTATCCTTATCTTTATCCGTATCTGTATCTGTATCTGGTTCAAGATCACTAATAGTAAGTTTGGTAGCTCCGTCCTGAAAGCCACAAAGTCAAAGAAGGCCCCATTGCTTTTGATTTTAACCACGGCAAGGCAGCGGAAGGCTTCCTCTTCTCCTCTTCTTCTTCCTCCTCTTCTTCTTCTTCGTCTCTTGCTCTTTCACTCCAACCAAACAACACGCAATTTCCTTTACTGTGGTAGTTAACTCACCTAAAATGGTGTTAACTTCCCTAACTTACTTACTCCTACCAAACACTTGCGTATCCTTTCTTCTTTCTCTGACATCATCTCTGAGCTCGCTTGTAGTTGTATCGTCATATGCCTGATAGGTACATTACTGCATATGAATATGAATAAACCAGCTCAATCAATGTTAACGTAGTTTTGAATTTCTGAATTTAAAATTCTAATATTTTGAACTTTTTAATTAAATTTCCATATTTTTTAAATTACGCGATTCAATATAAAAGTATTTTTGTGAATATTTTATCAAAAACAATTGAAGAATAATAGTAAAAATTGATATTTAAAAATAGTTACATAACATCTTACCTACTTATGCTCTTTCGATTAAGCTTCTCGTATAGGGCTTGTTTAATACGAAGTATCCAGTTGACGTGATTTATAGACTATTGCGACAATCCAAAAATTTACTCGGTACACATTTAAAAGATAACGACTGCAGATTCCTCTGTTTAAAAAAAAGTAAGGTTTTTAATTAAATAAAATGAATTATAATGGATTGAAATATAAATGGATGTAATATTAGAAAATTATTATTTGAAAGAGATGAAATGATTTATAATATAATATAGTGAAATATTGTTTGAAATAAGAGTTTATAATGTAATATAGTGAAAAGTTGTTTATCATTTTATATTCTATCATAAACTTCCAAATCTTTCTTATTTTTACATTTTAAGATGAAATGAACTGTAATATAAAACTCTCTTCTTTTATCTCATTCCATTCTATTTCATTCCTTTATAAACCCTCATCTTAAATAATAGAATAATATTCTATTCCATTTTATTAATAAACCATTAACCAAACATAGCCTAAAATGTTACATAGATAAAGATGAAAAGACATTTACATTTAACCCTTCCGTATATTAATTTTTATATTGTTTTATTACGAGGACTAAGTTCAACAAACCACTAGTTAAACCCCAAGTTTCGTTAAGTTAAATACTAGTGTTTAAAAATCATATTGGAAATTAGGTTTAAGATTTAAAAGATTTAACTGATATTAAACTATCATAAAATTAGCTAAAGATTGAATAAAATTAAAAAATTTAAAATATGATTAAAAAAGATTGTTCTTATTTATCGAAGAATTTTAAATTTAATTAAAAAAGAGATTGTTAAATGAAAATTAATTGACTTATTTTAATTTATATGATTTTATTAATTTACAAAAATCAACTGATTAATTAATAACTAGATCAATTTTAACAACAAAAGTTGATAAAATAAATTAGACCAAAAAATTAAAAATTGAACTAAAATATGAATTTTTTAAGAAAACCACGTAAGCAAGCTCCTCCTGACCAAAAGAAAATTTCAGGACGTGATCACCTGTATCAATTTTACATAAATGTGTGGATGAGATGAATTAAAACAGGGTTAGAACAACAAAACTGATACAGATAATTTTATTTGAAATATTTCTACGATATAACTGTCCTTTTGGGTTGATTTCAGGGATAAGGTCAAGTCAGGAAGTAAATTCCTCTTAATCTCAGTTTTACATATAAATTTGTGAAATAATATTAGGGGTAAAGGTATAAATTTATATTATTAATTTAAATATTCTTTATAATTTTTATTTAAAAATCATTTATTAATAATAATCAAATAGGCCTTTCAAATAGTCAATTTCCTCTAACTTGATTTCAATTTTACTTATAAGATAATATTTAATTATGCTATAACTTAAATAATATTTATATAAATATACAGCCAACTAGTAAATAGAAATTATTAGTTAATTTTCCATTTCCAGCATTTCTATTTTTGGCTTTACAATTCTAGCAATCCTCCTATGATTTCCTTCCACTACGAGCTCGATGTTCAAACAAAGACATGGACAAAGTGTACAATGTTGGCTCATCGACTTCGAAGCCTACCAAACTAATGTATCATTATTACCAAAACCTGGTCTTTATACTTTATAGCGTAGTACGTTACTATACCACCAAGTTATGTTGGTAAACAAGCATATGAAGACTAGCGCAAGTTGGTTTTTTTTTGGAAAACCTCTTTCTGGTCTGGGAAAAAAAAAAAAAAAAGTCGGCTACCCTCCCAATAGCCCTTTCGTCTCAATCTCTAACATTCAATTTCCATACCTTTATGTGTCATAAGTAACATTCTTTGTGTAGCCATTATCATTACTGCTCTCAAACCTGGAAAAAGCTCCACCAGTTTCCTCTATATATATGGGGTTGTGCACGTTAGGACAAAGCATTCCTGACAAGTCTGTTCTGTTTCCTGTTCTTGGAAAGACTGAGAAACATGAACCCACCAAGCTTTCTGCTCTCGTTTTTCCTCGTACTAACCTATTTCACCTCCTGCCTTGGCGTTTACCATGAGAAGAACTCACACACCGTTAGTTACCATTCATTGCCAGCATCTTCAAGTCTGCTATACAGGAAGTCCAGGACTTGGAACAGGCATCGACAACAAGCAAGAGGTTATGCAAGTTCAGTGAACGTTGATGAGTTTGGGGCTAAAGCAGATGGAAGTGATGATAGTGAGGTTAGCAAATGAAGAGTTCCTTCAGGTTCTTAATGTCACAGATTGTTTCTTGATTCTGAAAGTTTCCAAATCATAACGTGCTCTCAGGCATTTAAGAAAGCTTGGAACAAGGGCTGTTCTTCTTCAGGAGATGTTGTTATTATCGTTCCTAAGAACAGGATATACACTCTCAAACCAGTCACCTTTTCAGGTCCTTGCAAATCAAGGATTATATTTAAGGTGAGCTCTTAGTAATGAAAATCTTGTAATAACGTAAAAAGGATTCATTAGTTTCGGTTTTTCAGCATTTAAGAACAGAACAAACGGGCAGTTCTCTCAATTAATAACTTTGAGTTTTGCAATGCTAGATTCACGGAACGATCAAGGCTTCTGCAAAAACAGCAGACTACGCAAGAGATAGGAGTCATTGGATAGTGTTTCAGAATGTGGAGAGTTTGAGGGTTAAAGGTGGTGGAACCATCAATGGCAGTGGAAAAATATGGTGGAAAAACTCCTGTAAAATCAACGAAAGCTTAGTATGTGTTGGATCATTGCTTCTCAATTTCCAGTTTTCTGTTCTTAAACAAGTTTTTTGGACTAATCTTTGAATTCTATTCTGTTTCAGCCTTGTATAGGTGCACCAACTGTAAGTTCCATTGCTCATCTTCTTTCAGTAACAGAAAAGCTTCCTTAGTTCTATGTCTGACGAGAAATTACTACTTCTTGCAGGCTGTGACCTTCGACGAATGCAAGAGTTTAATCGTATCCAACCTGAAATTCTTAAACGCACAACAAATGCATCTACGTTTCGAAAAATGTTTGAATGTTAGAGCTCTGAACCTCCTGGTGACTGCACCGGAGAAAAGCCCCAACACTGATGGGATTCATGTTACTGGCACCCAAAACATTCGGATCCGAAACTGTGTCATAAGAACAGGTAGTAGTACTACATGAACTGTAACCACCAACCAAAGGTTTTCAGTAACATTCACAGAAACCTGAAAACGTGTTAACTAATTGATCTTTTTTTCTTCCATTACAGGGGATGATTGCATCTCTATAGTAAGTGGGTCTAAAAATGTTCAAGCCACAGACATCACCTGCGGACCTGGTCATGGAATAAGGTTTGCTCGCAACCTTAACCTCTGCTCGAAACTTGATTCATACACGCAGAACCACTCAGCTTCTGTTCATGATCATGCTACTTTTGCAGTATTGGTAGCTTAGGAGCAGGTAAACAAGAAGCCAGAGTTTCAAATGTGTTCGTTAACAGAGCAACTCTTTCAGGAACAACTAATGGAGTCAGAATCAAAACTTGGCAGGTAAGAGTCAATTTCACACTTTTTTGTATAGGTGTACCGAAACACTACAAGAAGAAATCAACACAAAACCAACTTTTTTCTAGGATTCTTGGTGGAATTCCATCAACCCATTTTCTCTTTTCATATAAACAACTGAATAATACAAAAATGGAGGTTTCTGTTTCATTGTAGGGTGGATCTGGATTTGCCAAAAACATAGTGTTCCAGAACATAGCACTGAAGAACGTGAGCAATCCTATAATTATAAACCAGAACTACTGCGATCAGAAAGAACCCTGCAAGGAACAGGTAATAATAATTGAATAACACCCCCATGATTGATGACCCCATCTCCTCATTTTGCTCTGAATTTACCAACTAATCAATGGAACGATCGGTGTTTTGATTGGTGTCAGCGCTCAGCTGTGCAAGTTAGCAATGT
The DNA here is from genome assembly GCA_026413575.1 of Erythroxylum carthagenense. Taxonomy (NCBI): domain Eukaryota; kingdom Viridiplantae; phylum Streptophyta; class Magnoliopsida; order Malpighiales; family Erythroxylaceae; genus Erythroxylum; species Erythroxylum carthagenense. The sequence continues at coordinate 52,495,487 of JANZLD010000009.1, read as the reverse complement.
AATGTACAGAAACATAGTGGGAACTTCCGCTTCTGAAGTGGCTGTGAAGTTCGATTGCAGCAAAACCTTCCCTTGTCGAGGAGTTGTATTGCAGAATATAAACTTGAACAGTCAAGAAAGTGGTGAAAGAGCCACAGCTTCGTGCGACAATGTCGACTTTGCTAAGAGAGGAAGTGTCTCTCCACAGTGTTCTTGATCAGTTCGTTAGTCTTTTATCTCCATGAAAAGGAAGAAGCAGCAGCTATAAGAAAATTTATTAGTTCTTGGGAAAGAACACCTGTTTAATTTATGGCTTGATGATCTTACCAAGTGTACCTCATTCAATTGGATAGACTTCAATGTAAATAGTAATAAGTTACAAATCTATTCTATTGATTTTCATTAACATATTTAAGTTAGACCCGTATAAATATGTAGTTAAAAATAATTGATGCGCGGACTGGCTCATTCATGCAGTGCCTCCGACTGTCGGTCTTATTTTTTTCGATGTTACATCTATCGGGTGCCACTGTATCCTCTTAGAGGATTTATCAGAGCTCTGTACTCCTATGCTAGTTTTGTAACTCTGTTATTTCTTTCCCTTTAATCAAAAAAATAAAAAATAAGTGATGTAGGCACAAGTGATCCTGTGCCGACAAACAGAGAACCTGATCACTGTTCCATTGCTTTGTTTCAACTCTATTCAAACGCACATTGACTTTGAGACACAGAATTTGAGGAGATATTTAGTGCTTTGGTTGATTTTTTTAAAAGTGAATAATCACTTTTTTTTTTGCCCTAAATTTTTTTTTGGAGAAAAATTAGTTTTTAACTGTAAAATAAAAATTATTTTTTAAATATATATAGCTATTTTGACAGTTTTTTAAGAAAAAATAGTGTTTGACTGTAAAATAAAAATGCACTTTTTTAGTAGATATAATTTTTTGGCAGTTAAAACATAGCTTTTTAAGAAGCTCAAATTTGAAGCTTCTTAAAAAAGTATTTTTTTAGGTAGATTTTTCAAATCAATTAATAAGTCTATTTTTTCTCTCTTTTGTCCTTATGTTTTACACATAATTTTTACAATATCTACAAAGTCATCTTCATGTTTATTTTGGGTGTTATATAATATTATTTAATTTTTAAATATATTTTAATACCCTAAGCATTCTTTCTGAATCGGGGAAAAGCTTAGCGCTTT
>JANZLD010000009.1:52464926-52478739 GCA_026413575.1 Erythroxylum carthagenense | reverse complement strand
ATAATTAATTTTTATTTAATAATATTTTAAATTAAAATTTAAATTATTCGATAAGTAAAGAAAATCATATTTTAAATTCTTTAATTTTATTTAATCTTTAATTAGTGTTATAAAGACCTAATACTAATAGAATCATTTAAACCTTAAACTTATTCTCTTATTAGTTTAACTTCCAATTTGATTTTTAAAATATTAGTATATTCGTCATAGTCTACAGATGATATTGGTAATAAGTAGAGCCTTATTCAAATTTATATTTAATTTATAAGTTAAATTAGCAACAAAAATCTTGAATGAGAGATATGGGCCAAAAAGTCCTATGTTTGAATCTTTTACTTACACTCTCTCAATTGAATCTGTCATACAAAGCTTATCTAGTGCGAAATATCCAATTAGCATGATTTACAAATTATTGCGTCAATCTAGAGATTTATCTAGTGTATATTTAAAAGATAACGACTGTGAGTTCCTCCGTTTAAAAAAAATCAAGTTTATATAATTCTTGCCTCATGCTCAATTCAAATAGTGATATAAACTCGATCTAAAATTAATAAATTAAATAGATTTAATTTTAAAATAAAAATTTTAAAATAATATAATTTTTAGCAACTGAATCGTAATTTTAACTGATTCAGATAATTTGGACCCGGATGACCGTCGAGGCAGCCATGTCCGGTTCAGACAAAAGCTGCTGTTGTGTTCTGAAGCTGTCAAGCTTTGGTTTTACAAAGATCCGTTCTAGGTGGACGAAGTACACGATGTTTCTGAATCAGACCCATCAATATCGGTTGGTCTTACTTGTTGACTTTTTGCTGCACTCCCGTTTACAATCTCGTCTTGTGTACCTCTCCAACCGAACATCCTCGGACATGGTTGTTTTATTTCTGACAACTAACGATGTTTAACAATATATGTTTTATATAACCAAGAAGCTCAAATATTCAAAATGACAGCTTAAACTTAGTCATGAACAACCAATTGATGACAACGTTTTATGGAACAGAGTTTGCAGTTTCTTTCTCTTTTTTTTTCTCCATCTGTCAATTTTTAATCTGTTCAAAATGAAACAAGCCATTTATTTTCTCGTCAAACCAACTTGATCTATCACTTTGACAACCATTATACACACTATCAGGTGTTTTTTCTGTGATCTACAGGGGAAATCAAAACCAGTCAGCTTCAGCTGTTTTTATCGCCAGCTTACTCCGAATTGTGCTGGTCTGATACTATCTGGGCAGTCAATAGCTTAGGCGGAAGAAGGCACGAGACTTGTTTCTCGAAATCGAAATGTCTGCCAAAAGCTATGGAAACATACCCTCCAGAAATTCATTGAAGTTCTCGTCATAATCTGCCTTATCACCACCTTCTAAAGTTGGGATCTTTTTACCTGCCAAGTGAGAGAACTAACTGGTGTGAGTAACTGCACTGGCACGGTTGAACTGCCTCGGCACAATAGTCAACTGGTCATCAATGTGTTAATCAAAATTAGAGTGAATTAATATATTCCTTCTTCCATAGATCACAGTGACCCCCTATGGTACCTGCCAGTACGTCAGGACCCAATCTAATTGGTCATAAGATATATCGAATCCAAGTTTCTATGGAATTTTAGCTTACCAAGAGGACTGTGTCCAAGTCATAATACCTTAAGAAGAATAAACGAAACTCCGGCACGATAAGTAATGAGAACAAACCTTTTCTCTTCCTGTCTTCACTGGCTTCATACACGTCATCTGAATCATCATCGGTGCATGAATGTTCCCTGTAAGGACATTACTCAACAGCTGCTAATCCAAGAAGATGGAGTACTACAATTCCTCCATTAGAGCATAGGTTCAGAGTTGAACTTAAAGGAGGAAGAGAGGAAAGTACCTTTTTCTTTTATTCTCTTCTTTCTCCTTCTTTTCTAATTTTTCCTTTTCTTTCCTCTTGTAATGAAGCTTCTCTGCACATCTGTTACAAAACATAGTCAAGAAAATGAAAACACAATGACATCATTAGGTAATAGAGCCACAAATTCAGGAAAAAGAATCGTGATATATCCAAAATTATAAATCAATATCATAATGCTTCTATCTGACATGTTTATCTTATAATGAATGAAAGCTAATAACCTTGTTCCTTTCTTTATCTAAAACATTCTGCCATACCAAATTCAGATCCAAAAATCATGCAGAGGCAAAAAGATTTCATAAAAAAGGAAGTGACACACCATTAGCTCAGAGAACTCTCAAGTCAAATTTAAACGTTGAATGATGTGGAGCAACGAAAAAATTTCTGGATTGCAGCCTTCATCAATACCAAATTACCTCTTGCATGTTACCAACTTGACAAGGGCTTGCTTGCTTTCTCCAGCTTCAACATAAGAGAAGTTCACCTGAAGCAATTCAACCAAGTGAGCGGCAAATTCACATTTTGGAAAGGCATCTGTCAAATATGCACATAATTTTGTACTTGTTCAGTTTTTGACAAACTGATCTCTCTCCTACTCTAAACCAAAAGTCAACAATCCTAGAAACAGGTGATGAAATAAAAGAAAGGAACAGCGAGTAAAGTTGTTTTTTCTAGTAATAAATATTTTGAATAGAAAATTAATATTCATGATAGGAAGAAGTACAAAACTTGCCTCATAACTGGCCAAGTCATCTTTTTCATCACAGTGTTTGTTGCCACATATGAACTGCCCTGACAGAAGTTGACAATGGAAAATTAAATCCCCGAGAAGAAGACATTCAAAGCTAAAAAAATGGACAAGATATTAGTACAACTAAACAACGGTATAAAGACACTAAGAACCTTAACAAAGTTTCCATTACCGTCATCATATGTATCATTATTGCTTTTCCCATGTTCCAATGCAAAATTGAATGCCATTTCAATTAAAAAATTCCCATCCTTCTGCAATCCATCCATTTGTATTAGATGGGTGGAAGGGGAAGAGGTTGGGAAATTTGAAGGACCACAAGTTTTCATGTATTGACCATAATATTCCTATCACTAAAAATTGAGATGAGCAAAAAATACTAGAGTAATTACTAATAGCGGTCAAAGCTCATGGCCTATTGTCACAACTTTGAAACATCTCTTCTATAACAATAATCACCCATGGTAGTATGCATATGGATATGAAAAGTTATTGCTAAAGAACTTAAGTAATGAACTAATTCATTCTCACATATCAAGTCAATAGATAATCAAATGTCTGTGTATTCAAGTGAACATAACCTGTTACCATGAAGAGAGCATTCATGTCATACAACTAGTCAAGTAGTTGATACATAATGCTATTACCTTTCCCAGATATGACTTCTTTCTCAGTCCTCCATCTCATACCAATCTACAGCAAGAGGTCAAAGGTAACACAAAAAATTAATAATCATATTCCCCTTACTCTCAAGTTCTTTATAGCACTTGAAAATCTATAATTAGCAACATTTTAGTAAAGAATCGGGGGTAGCAGAAATTGGATAGCACTTAAAGATATCCTTAAGGAAATACATCACCCTGCTTTACTCGTAGAAATTCTCGACTCTTAAGAAAATATTTGTGTAACAAAATACTAATCCAAACGGGAATAGATGCAAACTGGAACAGAGCAATTCATTCCAATTTCCTGACAAACTACTTAAATAGGATTTCAACCCTATTGGAAGGAGAAACATAGTTGCATGTTATCACCATGTAGGTAAATAGAACTGTGAACCAGAGAAAAAGAAAAGAAGAAGACACAGCGGAACAAATATAATAATTCACACCTCAGCATCAAATAATACTGCCTTAAAGAAGCCGAAAAAGTATAAGTGAATCAGATTACTTAAATGATAGAGAAGAAATTTGGAATAAAAGAAGAGAATTACACTTCCCAGCCCCAATATTTCTTTCCTCAAAGAGCAGAATCAGTAAATAGACAGCAATATGAGCATTCAAAAGCCACGAATTAATCTGGTACATACCTTGCCACTCTTGTAACGGGACATATCAGCTATGCAATATCTTCAAAAAGTTCAAGGCAATTACACATGAACTAAAAAGGGATTTCCTATACCGATACTTTTGAACCATACAGCAAATCAAAAGCTGAAAATTAACGTCAAAGGATACTCTTTGAAAAGCTTATCATAATATCGCTTCACAAGCCTTTGCTCCCATGATGTATCGGCATCATCTTCCTCAGTGCGTATAAACCTTAATAAGCAAATGACAATTGACAGAGAATCAGGATTGTTAGTAAAGAAGATGAAAGAAAGTTTTCAGAAACTAAGAATTTCAACTTAAAACTGAAATTCCACGCAGTAGCAAGTTGCAAGACCGGTATCCTTCTCTTAAAGTGTCATAGTCTGTTTTAACTGGCAACTTCGAGATTGTTGGATTCTCTTTTCCGTAGTATCTAACTGCATACAAATTTGAAAATTCAACCGAATTAAGCTTCCAAACTAAAGTGTCAACTCTTTTGCTTTCCACTTGCATTCTCAAGTTCAATCCATTCATCAACAAACTAGCAAACCCAAAACAAAAGTTAAAGGCAGAAACCAACATTTAGTAATAAAAACAAATATGAGGACGATTGTAGCCTCCTTCCGTTCTCGTCAGAGGAGACTGTTCATCATCCAATTGCTTTAGGACACAAGGAATCACACAAACACAAAGCTCCAAGTTCGAACGATTCCTCTAATGTCCCCAATCAATCAAAGTCTCCTCACATTCTAGCATTTCCTCATTTCGACCATTAACAACTATCCCAACCAAATAAAAGCAAATCGTACCGTAATCGTTAACGAATTTCTTGTGTCGATCGTACGCATTGAGACCCCGAATTTGAGCTTGGTATTGCCTGTTAAAAGTGAACAAATCAAATCTGAATTTAACATATAGAAGAAACATCAGAGAAGGGGCAAAAGAGTTACTGTTTTCGCTCTTCTCTCTCGAAAATGGCCGATTTCAGAGATCCGAAAGAGGCCATTTTTGCTCCACCTTAAAGCACCAAAAAAACCCTAAATTTTGAATCTTTATGAAAAAATAAATTAAGAAAATAAATAATAACCGCCGGTAACGGACGGCAGCCTGGTACGCGCCTTCTGATTAGTTGTTGACCTGTCCTAAAGTGTTGTTTCATCTCTGGCGTGGCGCGATTTTATTGGGTATTCGAGTTATCTATTAACTGTAGAACACTAAACAAGACAAGTCACTGTCTGCTGTCCCTCACTTCCAGCTGTTTTTATTTTCTGTTTGGTTCCCGAGAAAAACTTTTAAAAACAGAAACCATCTTTAACATGCCAAAAATGGTCTTTTTTTAATTTTAAAAACAAAATAATTCACTTTTCGGACATAAAGATTTGATTTTTTTAGTTAAAACTTTTTTTTTTCCTCAAAATAATGATCGGTATAGTTTCTCTCAATTACATAATTGCATAGTCTGTCACTCTGTCGGTGTAGTTTCCCACTCCAAAGGTCACAGTTGGTCTGTCGCTTTCTTTCGCTATTTGTTTATCACACACATCCATTACAGCTATACATCACTATAAATCTGTATGCTGTACGTATAATATAAGCCACTCTGTACAGAGAGAGAGAGCCTCATCGAGATATCCACTATCCTTCAGGCCATCTTCGACTTGTGGCTGCAAGGTATGTGCACCAATTTGGTTTCTTTCTTTTCATATTTTCCCTTTCTCGTACACCCTCTTGTGAGATCTGGAGGGGATCTAAGTATTGCTACAGATCGGTTTTAGTTTCCACCTTTTACTGGTCGCTTTTACTAGAGGGAAGTTGAAGGCTTTTTAGCGGATATCTTTCAGGAACACTGGTTCTTTAAATCTCTTTTTTTTTAATTAACTGGGTAAATCGGATTAAAGAACCATAATTTTCGATCTGGGCAGTTGTGTTCTTCTTCTGGCTTTTCTGTATCAAGGTTCAATTGCTTTGTTTTGAGTGAAAATCTCTTGGCGGAGAGTTGTTAGAGAGGAAACCGATGATAAGTTGACTTAATTCAATCTGACTTTTGCTTTCTTCTCTTGATTTGGAATGCCAGAGCAGGAACATAAGGTCTTCTTCATTCTTGTCTGCACTTAGAATGTGTAGATCTTTCTCAGATTGAACTGACATTTCTGCTCATTGGTTGCATCTGGGCAGAAGCAGTGTCGATGGAATCTGAAGGTGAAACTAGGGTGAGTATCATAGGTAATTTTTCTATATTTCGATTGGTCCTCAGAGTTGAGGAAGGAAAGGTAATACACTGTAATATGTAGTAAAACGTCTTGTGAAACCATGGTGTTATAAGATAGGAAAGATATCCCAGATAGATGGAATGGATCATCAGGTTGACCTCATGAAGTCTGTGTATTATTATCAACTATAGATGTAAATTCTTCTTACTTTTTCAGATAAAACAAGTATTCAGAATACTCTTCATGTTGCTAATATCTGTTGCAATTTCTCTCTATGATTCATGCCATTCAAGTTTCTGAAACTACTATGTTGTGATTCTTGGTTTTCTCAGGCAAAGCTCATGAAGAGTGTCGGTGGACAGGTCTGTCAGATATGTGGTGACAATGTTGGCAAAACAGTCAGTGGTGATCCTTTTGTTGCTTGCAATGTATGTGCATTTCCGGTGTGCAGACCGTGCTATGAGTATGAGAGGAAGGATGGAAATCAATCCTGCCCCCAATGCAAAACCAGATACAAGAGGCACAAAGGTTGTTGTATGTCTATTTTAGTTTTAATGCTAGAAACTGAGGAAGTTTAAAACATATCTAATATCCTTTTCTTTTTCTGTGTGCTCTTTCAAGTAGCACCAGAGTTTGACTTATAATAATGTGAAAAGTCAAATTCCTCTAAAAGAAATTTTGGTTGTTATTCCAGGTAGCCCTGCCATTGCTGGTGATCAAGAGGAAGATGGTGATGTAGATGACGGTGCAAATGATCTCAATTACTCCTCTGAAAATCAGAATCCTAAACAGAAGATTTCCGAGCGCATGTTGAGCTGGCATATGAATTACGGACGAGGGGAGGATAATGGGGCCCCAAATTATGACAGAGAGGTCTCTCATAACCAGATACATCTGCTCACCAACGGACAGGAGGTAAGCAAAGAGACATTTGATGTTACAAGTTTCTGGTGGTGAAGTTAAGTTAATTTCCAGATACTGCTAATCTGTAGGTTTCTGGAGAGTTGTCTGCTGCATCACCTGAACATATATCTATGGCATCTCCTGGAGCTCGTGGTGAGAAGCACATTCATTCTCTATCTTATGCAACTGATGTTAATCAATCACTTAACCCTCCCTCTCCCATGTAATCTCTACTCAGTGTGGTGAAATGTGGTATTGATCCTAAGCTTCTGTAACATTGTAGCTAATGTGAGGGTTGTGGAGCCATCAAGGGAGTTTGGTTCGTCAGGATTGGGAAATGTTGCATGGAAGGAGAGAGTTGATGGATGGAAGATGAAGCAGGAGAAGAATGTTGTGCCAATGAGCACTGGCCAAGCTCCTTCTGAAAGAGGTGTTGGGGATATTGATGCCAGCACCGATGTTCTTGTGGATGACTCTTTACTGTGAGTACAATTCTGTGTGTAGCTTCTATCCTAATCTATGGTTGTTGTTGAGCACTTTTTTTGAGTCTCTGTTCTGTTGTTCGGTTCTTTATTTCCTGATTTCTGGTATAATGAATGTGTCCCTTCGTTTTTCAGGAACGATGAAGCTCGACAACCTCTTTCAAGGAAGGTTTCCATTCCATCATCGAGGATCAACCCATACAGGATGGTCATCATGCTGCGGCTCGTTATCCTTTGCATTTTCTTACACTACCGAATAACAAATCCCGTGCGCAATGCATATCCCTTGTGGTTAGTTTCAGTAATCTGTGAGATCTGGTTCGCTATATCCTGGATCTTGGACCAGTTCCCCAAGTGGTTCCCTGTAAACCGAGAGACATATCTTGACAGGCTTACTTTACGGTGCGAAACTTTTCTTACAGCTTTTTGCCTTTTCACTATTGAGAGCTCTAATTGAATCTTTTTCTGAGTAACAGATATGATCATGAAGGGGAGCCATCACAATTAGCTGCTGTTGACATCTTTGTCAGTACTGTGGACCCGTTAAAAGAGCCGCCCCTTGTGACGGCAAATACTGTTCTTTCTATTCTTGCAGTTGATTACCCAGTTGACAAAATCTCCTGTTATCTTTCTGATGATGGTGCTGCAATGTTGACATTTGAAGCTTTGGCTGAGACTGCAGAGTTTGCAAGGAAGTGGGTACCTTTCTGTAAAAAGTATGCCATTGAACCACGGGCTCCAGAATGGTACTTTGCACAGAAAATTGACTACTTGAAGGATAAAGTGCAAACATCATTTGTCAAAGATCGCCGAGCTATGAAGGTATGAATCTGGCGTACCTGCATATTGGGCCACCAGTACTTTTCACTTTTCGAGTTTTTCTATACTAGACTCCTCCCTCTTCTGTTGCAGAGAGAGTACGAAGAATTCAAAGTTCGAATTAATGGACTTGTTGCAAAAGCTCAAAAGGTTCCTGAAGAGGGATGGATTATGCAAGATGGTACCCCATGGCCTGGAAATAACACCAGAGATCACCCTGGAATGATTCAGGTAACAGAACATTTTGGAATTTAGGTCTCTTCTGTGTGGATCTTAAAGTATCAAAATCATGTTCCTGAGGCCATTATCATATGCTTTCAGGTTTTCTTGGGCCAAAGTGGAGGGCTTGATGCTGAGGGTAACGAGCTGCCACGCTTGGTTTATGTCTCTCGTGAAAAGCGTCCAGGTTTCCAACACCACAAGAAAGCTGGTGCTATGAATGCGCTTGTATGTATTTGATAACTGTCGTATCTGACTTTATTCATGTCAGAACTGTTCTAAGATGTAATGAAAAAATGCATTTATTACAGGTTCGAGTATCTGCTGTCCTCACTAATGGGCCGTTCTTGTTGAATCTTGATTGTGATCACTACATAAATAATAGCAAAGCTCTGAGAGAAGCTATGTGCTTTCTGATGGATCCCAATCTTGGAAGACAAGTCTGTTATGTTCAGTTTCCCCAGAGATTTGATGGTATTGACAGGAACGATAGATATGCCAATCGAAATACTGTTTTCTTCGATGTAAGTCAAGAATTCTCAATTTAGCTTCGAAATTTCTGTGCTTCTCTGGCACATTTACTGACTGTTAATCTCAGGTTGAACCTAATCATTCAAGGAATGAAATTCTTATTTAGCTTATCTTTTCCTTGCCAACTTCAGATAAATCTGAGGGGTTTGGATGGTATTCAAGGCCCTGTTTATGTGGGAACTGGATGCGTCTTCAACAGAACGGCCTTGTATGGCTATGAACCTCCTGTCAAACCCAAACATAAAAAGCCAGGGGTCCTATCTTCGCTTTGTGGTGGATCAAGAAAGAAGAGTTCCAAATCAAGTAAAAAGGGCTCAGACAAGAAAAAATCAGGAAAACACGTTGATCCTACCGTGCCAATTTTCAACTTGGAAGATATAGAAGAGGGTGTAGAAGGTACTTGAAATATCTTTTCCTTCTTCAGCTAACTAGCTTGGCCTTTAAGGTCTAATATATATTTACTTTTGCAAACTCTAGGTGCTGGATTTGATGACGAGAAGTCATTGCTTATGTCCCAAATGACTCTGGAAAAGCGTTTCGGTCAGTCTGCTGTTTTTGTCGCCTCTACACTTATGGAGAATGGTGGTGTTCCTCAATCTGCAACACCTGAAACTCTTCTTAAAGAGGCTATCCATGTTATTAGCTGTGGATATGAAGACAAAACTGATTGGGGAAGTGAGGTATGCAGATTACATTTATGCTTGTTGGCATTAGTTCTTGATCTTTCTATCACTGACTTTCTTCTTCACTGATTTCTCTTCAACATGCAGATTGGATGGATCTATGGCTCGGTGACAGAAGATATTCTAACTGGATTCAAGATGCACGCCCGAGGTTGGCGATCGATTTATTGTATGCCGAAGCGACCGGCCTTCAAGGGATCTGCCCCAATCAATCTTTCTGATCGTCTGAACCAAGTGCTCCGATGGGCTTTAGGTTCCGTGGAAATCCTGTTCAGTCGACATTGTCCAATCTGGTATGGTTATGGTGGTAGATTGAAATGGCTTGAGAGGTTTGCATATGTGAACACTACCATCTATCCAATCACTTCTATTCCCCTCCTCATGTACTGTACACTTCCTGCAGTCTGTCTGCTCACAAACAAGTTCATTATTCCACAGGTACATTACATTTTCTCTATCTAAATCATCTCAATCATTGTAATGCTTATGTTCCAATCCAATCTGAAGAATGTCGCAAACCTGTTTCTCAACGCAGATTAGTAACATTGCAAGCTTGTGGTTCATATCCCTCTTCCTTTCAATCTTTGCTACTGGTATCCTGGAAATGAGATGGAGTGGTGTTGGAATCGACGAGTGGTGGAGGAACGAACAGTTCTGGGTTATCGGCGGCGTTTCAGCTCATCTTTTTGCCGTCTTCCAGGGCCTGCTCAAGGTACTAGCAGGCATTGACACCAACTTCACCGTCACTTCCAAGGCATCAGACGATGAAGGAGATTTTACAGAGCTTTATATGTTCAAATGGACAACCCTTCTCATTCCTCCAACAACTCTGCTCATCATCAACATCGTCGGAGTTGTCGCCGGAATATCTTACGCCATTAACAGTGGTTACCAGTCATGGGGTCCGCTCTTTGGCAAACTGTTCTTTGCCTTTTGGGTCATCATCCATTTGTACCCTTTCCTCAAAGGTCTGATGGGTCGACAGAACAGAACACCCACCATAGTTGTTGTGTGGTCCGTTCTTCTTGCATCCATTTTCTCATTGTTGTGGGTTCGCATTGACCCTTTCACCACCAGAGTGACGGGTCCAGATACTGAGGTATGCGGGATCAACTGTTAAAGACATGATCTTGGAAGTCTTTGAAGCTTATTTCACTTATAGTTTGGTCACACACTGTCCTTGTAAAACCAGTTGTAATTATTCTCGTCTTTTGATCCATACCATGTGCAGATCTTAGGTTATATTGAACTCAAACTTCTGTTAAAACATTATAGTAAAAAACTCTGTGATTCAGATCTTTAATCAATCCCAATCCTTTGCATGCAATGGGGTGAGGTGTCGATCAACTGCAATCACAAGCGTACGTCATCATTTGTAAGCTCACCACGCGTATGATACAGATAACAAAAAGTCAGCTCAAGTTCGACACGTGGCTTCTTCTATGAGAGACAAAAGAGAAGAAGCTTTTTTACGTGCAATGATCAGAACCATAAGGACTTTCGTTATAAATCAATTATATACAAAAGAAGAAGAATCGAGTTTTCTTACCCTTTCTTTTTCCCGCGAAACAAACAATAGAATGGCGATCGCTCAAGAAACCGTTCTCTATAGATTGGATCGTTTGGACAACATGGTAAGCGTCGTCCGCGTACTTCTTTGAGAAAACATTCAATATTAATTATTACATCCTAGCTAGGAGGTTCGTTAATCACAGACAGATTTGACAGTTGAGGGAGTTGGAGGAGTTAAGAGGGTGCAACAGATCATCAGTTGCATCGACTCCATCAAGCAGTGGGACTGGGACGGAGGGACAACCATCATCGTCTGTTGATTTCTCGCCCAAGAGCTTGGAGAAGCTGTGTCGTCCGATTGACCGCGTGATGATGGAGACACAGATCAAGGGCAACCTCGTCGACAGGCTTGATCACGTGGAGGATCGCGTAATGAAGGTACGATTCATTACTAGAAACACTTTTTGGATATTGATTTTGTTTCGTACGATGATTGAAAGAGCTATGATCAGTTGTGTCTGCAGTTGGAGGCAGACCTAGGAACGGAGAAGCAACCGCGAGAGGAGAAGGAGGAAAGGGTGGATAAGAAAGGGCTAAAAGGACTCGTAAATAAGATCGTCAAGTGCAGTAATAGGAAACATAAATCGGAACAATGAAGTGAAAGTTGTTGTGTGTTTTTCCGTGGGAGGACCACTTCTAGTATATTCATACTGAGGGTAACCAGTGTGCTGATCTTCTCGCCTTTTTAGCAGCTGCCGTTACGGGACCCTCCATCACTTATCTACGAAGTTTTAATTTAAGATTTGGTTGGATTGCGCCATCTTCGCGGCCGCCACTCCGGCATCTCCGCCCTGTAAATCTTAATGTTTTAACTTCCGGTGTTAAAAAAAAAAAAGTTGTTGCATTCGTTGTTTTGGGATTTGTGTTTTGTGTTTTCTCTTTAATAAAAATAAGAGTATCATATTACGTATTCACATTATCAGTCCCGCGATAAAATAAGATCGGGAGAGATTTGATAATACCTAACTTTATCCTTACTTAATAGATAGGTATGATATTATATCCTATTTTTATCCTAATTAAATAGTAAAAATAAAAAAATTTCATCCGAAAAGATTTAGGATAAAATATAAAATGATAAACAATTTTATACTATATTATATTATTAACCATTTATTCAAATAATATTTCACTATATTATATTATGAACTTTTTCATTCTTCTAAACAACAATTTTCTAATATTATATTTATTTATAATCCATTCAATTATAAACTATTCAATTACAATCTATTTTATTAAAAATTTTATATCCAATTAAACATGAAATTGTGTACATAAACACAATAAACATGGATTATTTTATTATAAAGTAATTTAGATTCTTGTTTGAGTTATAGTTGTTGTTATATAATGTATAATTAATGTATGAATATATTTCTGTGATATCTAACAATAATAAAAAAAGAATTTGAAATTAGATTAATGTGATATATATTTGGATGAGAATTTTGAATTATGTTTTAGTTGGATAAAAATTTTAAGTTAAGTTGTTTTAAGTTCCTTTTCGTTATGAATGGTAATTGGGTTCGGGTTAAACCTGCCTCGCTTTAGTTTGGCCCAAGATTAATGAGTTAAATGTATATTGACTTAGCCTTGGTCTGATTTAAAAAAAAAAATTAGGGCTCGAGTTGAGCTTGAATTTGAGCTCGAATTGTCTAGGTCTAGGTTTAGCTCGACTCGAGACCTAACAATTAAAAGAAAAGTATTTATTTGCAATATTTTTAATTTAAAAAATTAAAAATCAGGCTAGGTTGAATAGTCAAGCTCAAGTTTAAAGAAGGTCATGTCCGACTACTTAGTAGGAACCAATTTGATGACTTGGATCAAAGTCTTAGAATTGCTATTTTATTTTTGGATGGTAACAAAACTATACAAATCCTAAGACAGGCTATCCTAATCACAATCTGAATCATCAATGACAGTCCTTTTAGGAGGATGAGGCTGGTAGATCTTTCCCTTCAAGAAAGTACTTGATCAAGGTAAGTGCTCTCTTCGGCTGATAGCTCGGAACTTGGTGTCCCGACCCTCTCACTGTTGCAAATGTCAAATCCCCTTTGTACACTTCTGTATATCCTCCAACCTGTAAAGAAAGACAATTTCACTTAGGGTATGTTTGAATGTGGATAGAGGGATGGAAGAGAATGGAATGGAATGGCCCAAATGACTCAGGTCATTGCTTGGAAGTCTATTTTGAAACATGATAGAATGACAATTAATGGCTTTGGAAGCCATCCTTTGCCATCTAAAATCTAATATTTTGTGACCCTCCAAATTGGGGGGTCAAGGATGGAATGACATGGTTTGCCTTCCAAACTTTTCTTATTTTATTTAAACTTCCAAATAATGGAGTAGCCCATTTCATTCCATTCCATTCCACTCCATTCCATTCCGTTCCATTAATTACCATTCCATTCCATTCCATCCTAAACTCCCAAAC
>JANZLD010000009.1:52440479-52460270 GCA_026413575.1 Erythroxylum carthagenense | reverse complement strand
AAAGAGAGAAAGCAAGCTAAACAGAGGGCCTTATTTGGGTTCGCTAAATATAGAGAGAAGATAAAAGGGTTAGAGAGAGAGACATACACAAAGATAGAGAAGGCGAGCGTTTCATTGACACAAATGGCAAGAGAGCTAGACCAGAAACGGTAAGTTTGCATGGCTCTGTACTCTAATTACAGTGTGTTCTGCATGATTCTTTTGCCACGTTTGGAATGATTAGGTGCTTATGGATCTATTTGTAGGACCCCACTATTTTTGTTTTTTAGTAGATTTCACAGGTTACCATTTTAGGTTTTCTAAATTATCTTTTCCACTTTTAATATTCTCAATTCTGTTGGTATAGGACATAGTTTTATCTATTTTAATGGAGGTTTGAGGGAAAATGGATGCACTCCTAAATTTTCTGCAGATTTTCTAGTTAAATTCTCATATGGGCAGTTGCGAAATTATTGAATCTTTAGACTTGTTGATATACAAAGAAGGCAATGGCAAAGGTTCTACTCATCTCAATTTGCTGTAATGCACTCTGTATTTCGGTTAGCTGCTCTGTTCTTGGAGTAGTTTTTGCTCATCACAGAAGTAAATTTTGTTTCTAAAAATAGTAATTTAGAAACTATTTCCTTCACTAAAGGCAATGCCAAAAGGGTGATTTTCTGGTTAATTGAGTGATTTCTGAATTTTCCTATTCCAATCTGCCTGGTTTGGTTTTGGAAGGGAAGTAGAAGGTTGTAAGATGGCAAGTGTATTTTGGAAGTGTTTACTCTGTTTGGTATGCATCATTATTAACCAATTTCCAAATTAAGGAGAGAGTACACTTTTCTCGTAAATCAATATTGCAGAGCAGCTATGGTCCACTGAGTCATAGAGGACCCACTTAGATTGCCATTTGAAACTTACTATTATTAGAAGTTTATCATTGATTCACTGTGATATCTCCGTATAGCCAAATTTGGAGGAAACTAGTGACAATGTTGGTTTGGTTCTTCGCATTTCTTTATATCAATCCCTGGATTGTAGGTACTTACCCTATTCCACGTACGTCTGGGTTTAAGTGCTCGAAGCGAAATGAGGCTCTGTTTTCTTTTATGTTTTGGGTCTATCTTGAAGGTTCTCGCTCTTTAGCAGCTCAAAACTACCTTACTTCTGTTACAAAGGCTCGCCATTTTGAGATTTTTCCTAGCTAAACGGCTTTGACTGTTAAGAATAGGCAACCTGTTTCCTGTGTCTTTCTTTGTATAGTTCTACTATCTGGAGCACGGAATACATAAAATGGGAAACAAATTAGCCATTTTTAGTGTTTTCCTCTTCTTTAGGAAGTTTCACGAGAAGGGTTTTGATAAAGTTTCCTTCTTGCACATGAACCTTAACCTTTAAGAAACAGAGCACGTGTTGCCCTGCCAAGACTTGGACAAAGATACTGTTGTTTAGTCACTCAAGTTGCTACTTGCTACTGTCTTGTCTGGTTGGCGAACTATTTGAAAATATAGGAAAATTTGCTTTGACTTGTATTGATAACTCTCCTAGCCAAACTGAACTATGCAGCAACTTGTATTGATAACTCAGATCCATTCAGATGCTAGTAGGATTGACTATGGACACCTTAACACGTGAACCTGATTTTGGAAAAAAAAAATTCAACCCTGATCCCCAGCCAGAAGTTGATACAACATAATTTGATCTGTTAATTCCAGAGTTGAAGATACTGAAGCTAAAAGAGTGTCCTTCAGCAGGATAAGATAAGCAATGTAGAATCTGGAAATCAGTTCATTTATAAAGTAAATATGATAGGAAACATATGTACTACACATAACAGCAATCAATGGGACTGCTTACTTCAGTCTTAACCAAATGAGCTTCTTTCTTTTTCTGTTTTCATTTTTTGTTCATGTCAACCAAGAAACAGTAAAATAGAAAACCTGTTCAACTTTGTGAGAACATTTTGAATAATTTCAATCGCTAATTTTCATGGTACAAACAACAAAAATTGTACAGATACTTACAGCAACTGTTGAAGAGCATATAAGGTCGCTGCCAGCTTGGATTGCCTTGTTGCTAAGAAGGCATCAGCCATCAAGTATGTCACCAAGCTGCACCTTCATCCATCTTCTTACAAACATATATAAAGTGAGAATCTGGATCTTCTATAACAAAATCTGATGGAATTAAGCCCTGCTCAGTCAAAGGAACTGGTTCCAAATGTGACTTTGACGAAGAAACACCCGCAGGTCTTTGGAATCCAGGTCTGGCTGCAGAAGTATGAAAATAGCACAAAAAGGGTAAAAGCTTAGTACCATTCCTATATGGTTGATTTATTATTAAAGAAACACGCATAAAATCCAGGAAGCCGCATTTAAACTTGGTCTGAGACCTGGAATCTGAAGACGAGTACCGGAAAAATGGAATGATAAGAAATGGCCCTTACCCTGAAAATCCATCTTACAAGCATTACCAATTAGGTATTATCTAGCTAGAATACTCTAATAACAGCCGATTACAACAAAAGCTTCGACATGATAAGTAGAAAGATGAGTAATGAAGCTCAACACATAGGATCAAGAGAATGCCTTTAAGCCCCAATTAAACTTCTTAATGGTTTTAAATTCATGGAAAATTACATTTTCACATTCCAATTTCCAATGTTTCAACCCCTTTCTTTTGTGATCTTATTTTACTATTCAGAAAACTCTAAATCACCAAATTGACTAGGAGAAGGAGAGAAAACAAATCAGAGCATTATGATAGAAAAAGAGCAAATCAAACGATTAGACCAGAGAAAGATAAAACGATTAAGCCACAGAAAAATAAAAAAAGTAAATATTGCAGGCTGAAAGAAAAAAAAATTTGAAATGGTAGCTTACGTATGATGTACAGTACAATCTTCCAATTGTATACAGGGTGGCTCAGATGAGGAATCCTCACTTTAGGGTCACCATATGTTATCTGTTCCGAAATGGTACATCAGCCAACAAGTTGAGAACTTGAGAAGCCAAGGATGGAAAATTAAAAGAACAAAGCTCTATCTTTAGATATGTGGTTACCAACAAATAAATCCCTCCAGGTTTAAGAAGCCTACATAAATTTACAAGGAAAGGAGAGTTAAAGACCAATAGTGCAAGAAGAGATATGCAAATAGTAGCAAGAATAACAAAGCACAAACTATCAAGACCAACCACAACCAGAAACGAGACGTTTAGGGGTTGTAACAACCTACTCACTTCCCCCAGCATCTGAGCAGCACTTACTGGAGCATCATTACCACACTAAAAGAACATCCAGGAGACGATATTAGGAAAGGTAAACTATTCAAATGAAAGGAATATGATAGAGCTTGATACAAGTCATACCATCAAGGAATCAAGAGTTCCTGGATAAAGGATTAATGGGTCATGGCTCCATGAGTGTGAAATTGAGCGGCAAGAACAAATTCAACACATTATGCATTAACTAAATGGAAATGTTAGTATTGTTACAAAGAGCATGTAACGAGAAAGGAAGGCTCATACCCTTATCAATGACACCATCAAAAGACTCGTCTTGAAACATACTCATATCTCTAACATCCATTTGCATGTCTGATAAATTTACATCGGAAATTCATATAGAAGTTGCTGCTACATCAGTAAACAAAATCAGGAAAGAAACTGAAAATGTGATGGATAGGATACAAGAAAGTTGCGGCGCATGCTCGTATTTTCTTTTCATCATATCAATGGCCACTGAAGAAATGTCAACATTCACTACATCTTCATATCCATCTTTCACCATGTCCTCCGACATGACTACATGAAATCATATCCACATATAAATTCCAAGGAAAAAACAACATACCGATTGAACCTCAGTTTTCTCACAGAATGACTCAAGTTCACAGCAGAGAAATGGTGTTTGTTAAAGTCCAATAGCCAAAATCACAGCGATCCCCGCATTTGATAGCATTAGATTTTTGTGAGAAAGAAGCTCAAAATTAAGTGCTTGAAATCATCATATGCTAAACATCAGTTTCAAATGGAAAATTTGACACAGTAGAGCTAAAAGAAAACACGAAGCAACCACTTTTCCATCTTTCCATATGCATCCTAAGATCCCCCAAGAGGACATTAACAATAACACCATTTAACGGTCTAATACAAAGGCTGCATACCCACTTGAACTACTCAAATCCATTTCGTTCATTTTCTCGAGAAACTATATCATCTACCAAACATAGCATTCTCCCAAAAATGAACCCTAATTACAACTCAACAACATCAAACTTGAGTAAAGAAAGAAAGAAAGATTGGGACTTGAGCGATTAATCAAGAAAAAGCAACAATCTTTGGCAATTAATCCAAAACAAAATGCAGTGCACAAGAAGCACATAACAGAAGATGAAAAAGAAAGTAATTGGGTAAGGGTTAAAATTTACGAGCATTGCCACAGCCAACCATAAGGACGCGAGAAGAAGTGGGGATATAGTGACGAACAAACGGTCGAAGAGACGAGTATCGCTGGTACCAATCGAAGCTCCCAGCTTCCTGCACGTAACGTGCGTCCCAATACAAGGCATCCCCGTAGTTGTACGTATTCAAGCTCGAGACGTCCCTGTACATCCTCTTCTTCACTTCTCTATTCCTAATTAAAAAAATTCAGATACTAGAGCTCCGAATGATTTTGGCGTTTCTCTCTCAGGTTGTTTCGGGTATGTGGGATTTGCTTTGTGGCTCTTTTCCTGTTATGTGTGGTTGGTGATACAGTGGCAGCAGTTTAGTTGGTGGGCAGTTGGGTTGGTTATTAGTTTCGAGTGGGCCGAGGTTTTGGGTTTTGTGAAACTCACAGCTTGTAGATCATGCTACGAAGAGAGGAACTACACAGTGGGGTCGAATTCGATAGAGAAATTGTGAGATTGGAGTTTGGAGTGTGACCCCACCAAGATTATTCTTCAACCAGATGGTCGTTTCTCAGGAAAATTTACAGTGACGAGAATAATTTATACGTACATAGGCAGGTGATTCCGGAGCGGCGACTCGACGTGGACAAGATTCTTGAAAATCTTACTTCAGTGGACACATCTTTTTATTTAGTTGCTAATTATAAGGGGATATTTTTAAGTTATTTATTTTTAGATTAATTTTAATTTTAATCAGATAGATTTTTTTATAAGAGGCAAAATTTTAACCTCAAGTTTTAAACGATTGTATATATAAAAACAGTTAAAACTTACAATTTCACTTAAACCAGAAAAAACTCTTACTAACTCATCTACATTTTAGGGTCAGACATATCTTTGCTGAGAAGGTAAAAACCACACACATCCAATCATCTCTTTGAGCTATTCTGTTCAACTCTATATTTAAGTCTTGTGAACTCCCTCTTTATCATATCTTATTCATATATTTATTTATATTTTTACGTAAATATGTGGATGAGATTTAATAGAATATAATAATAAGATAATTTTAGAGTCTATTAGCTTAATCATAATTTTGAATCCATTTAAATAAAAATATTATTTTAAATTTTAAATTAAAAAATAATTAAATTTAATACTGTTTGCACTACAAATTGTAAGTTGGATCAATTTTGCATTATGCCAGAAAAGCAACATTTTTATAATTTAATTCCTTAAAATTATATTATTATTAATTTTTATTTCTTAAATATACACATTAAAATCACATTATTTAAAGAAATTAAATTAAAATAATATCATTTTATTCGATCTTCAAACTTAAATTTCAATAGATTAAAATTATCAAATTTAAGTATCAAATAAAAAATAACGATTTATTTAAAATTTTCATAAATTATTTAAATTGTAAATTAAAGTATTAAAAAAATTAGAATCGCATCAATTTTTAATGTGTATGAATTACTTAATTGTATCACCATATTTTTTGACCTAATTACTATAAATTACTAAAAATATAATTATATTAAGATTTAAAAAATAATACTTTAAAATGCTAAATACAATATAATATTATACAAAACAATAAATATTTACTTAAATATTTTAAATTTTTACACTTATTTCTTAAAAAGATAAACTTGAATTTAATCCAAATCAAATTTAAATAAACAAAACTGAATTTAAATTTATTTGATTTGATATATTTAAAATTTTTAAATTTGTTTGTTACATTAAATTTAGACTTTTCCTAAAATTAAAATTAATCAATTTATTAAAAATACATATTTGAAGCTCCCTATATATAAGAATATTTCACTATGTCGTCTCATCTATTTTTTATTTTTTAAATTTTAATTAATTAAATTTTTATTACATTAAATTTAAACTTTAAATTAGTCAAGATAAATATAAATTAATTAATTAAAAATACTTATTTGAAGCTAATTATATATAATATTTCATTAAGAAAGAATGAGCCCGCAATTTGATATTGGGCCTAAGCAAACAGAGAAGAATATGGGCTTCCACTAAAATGGGCTTCGATCCTTAGCCTTTTGAAAAACAAAAATCCTTAAACACACTTGTCTTAATCTCGTTGGTGGTTATGACAAATCATCAAGCCCCAACAAACGAGGAGTATTATAGTGCAGCCATCTCTATCTGCACTCACCTTTATAACCACACAAGAAGACGAAAATGCCATTTGTGAGCTCATTTTCAAGCGATTGCATAAAGGATGATCGCAGACAATAAGTAGTCACCTGGACCAAAAGTCTAAAACTCCCAAACCCAAAGCGCAACCAAATCCTACGAACACTGCCTGGAAGAGGAACACAGAGACAAGAGTGCGAGTGCAAGTTTTATGTGTTTGTCTCTCTCTCTCTCTCTCTCTCTCTCTATCTGTCGATAATCTCCAATCCAAAATTTCAGATCGAGAAACCCTAAATTCCCGATCCAGGCCTTGTAAATTTATCGCAGTTTCTTAGATCTAGGAACCTGAGGTGACATGGCCTGTATAAAGTCGGTTAATAGATCGGCGCAAGTGGCGCTTGCGCCGGACACGCCTTACATGGCGGCCGGAACGATGGCCAATGTGGTGGATCCGTCGTTCAGCTCCTCCGCGAGTCTTGAGATCTTCAAGCTTGATTTTCAATCTGACGATCGTGATCTGCCTTTGCTAGGAGAGTATCAGAGTTCCGAGAAATTTAATCGTATTGCTTGGAGCAGAAAAGGACCGGAGTCTGATACGTACGGTCTCGGGTTGATTGCCGGTGGACTTGCTGATGGCAGTATTGATATCTGGAACCCTTTGGCCTTGATCCGGTGATTAGTTCATTCGCAATGAAGCTTTATACGAATTTGGTTGCTCTAGTTTCACTAATTTGAGCTGAATTTGGCGAATTGTGTGTTAGGACTGTGAATGCTCGTTGAAAGTTGGTTGAATTTCTTTTAGTTTATTAGCATTGAACGACAAATTTGTTGTGTAAGTTTGAAGACGTGTCGTTGATATTGCAGTGAAATATAGAGCTTGTGATTCGCAGTTTACATAAGTCCTAATTGAACTTTATTTTGATTACTAATGTATTTCACTGAAAGAAAATGTAGAATTTGTCCGTTGTGCTGTTATTGGATCTTTAATTGATCACTTTTATTAGATCATAGTTTGTTTTTGATGTTTTCTTTCAGTCTATTGTTCAATTTTCAATTTTTCGACAATAGCATCGAGGCTACTGTTCGGTTGTATAGAAATGAAAAGAAATGTTGATCACTTCTATTAGATCATAGTTGGTTTATGACGTTTCTTTTCAGTTTACTTTTTCATTTTCAATTCCATACAGTCTGGTTACATAGAAATGAAAAGAAATGTTCGACAGAAATATGGAACAAAGTTGATCAGAAGGAAGTCTTAAAAAAATTAGCGTTAACTTGTGTTCTGTGGTGTTTCAACTGTGATTGGACGTGTAGTGTGGCTTCTAAATACAGGTTGTTAGTAGATAAAATTGCTCTTCAAATGAATAACACTTTACAAATAATAGAATACCGAATTCATAGTCACTTTATTTTGTGATATCATTCTTGTATTTACTTTTTTTCCCATAATGAAACTTTAGTAACATCTAGTTTCACTTTTGGCTAGTCCTAAGGCAACTGAAGATGCTCGTATTGTACATCTCTCAAACCATAAGGGACCTGTAAGTTTCTTTTCTTTTGCAATGCTTGCACCATGTGTGATTTGCTTTCTTTTTACCTACATAAATGAGGATTTTGTGGCAGCCTTACCTCTTTTTTCTCAATTTCAGGTTCGTGGTCTTGAGTTTAATGCTATCACGCCTAACTTACTGGCTTCAGGTGCAGATGATGGTGAAATCTTAATCTGGGATTTATCTGCACCCAAAACACCTTCACATTTCCCACCCCTTAAGGTGTGTAGAGGGCTGATTGATTAGTAAAAAGTTATTTTGTGTGTGATCATCTTTCGGGGGCCATGTGACTAGTGTCTAGTTTCTGCTGGTAACTGAAACAGCTGAACAGGGTAACTCATTGCCATATCAAACTATTTGATACTCTAGATTGATATCTTATTTAATCCCTAGTTGATGAAAGATATGTTTTCTTGGAGTGTCCATGAGGAGGAGATAGCTTCCCATGTTGGCTTTATGCAGTTACTATCCTTTACCTCTCTATCAGTGGCAATTAGTAGTAACATTGAAAATGACTCTCCTACCTTTACAGTGATTGTAAATTAGTCCCCTCATTGGTGTGATGAAGGATACTGTTAGTTAAATAGCCTTTGTTTCATTTTCTTGCTTTACAAGGTCTAACTTGTACTGCAGTCATTTTACTGTTCTCATTGATACTTTGAAAGTGCACTTTATAGGTCCTTCCTTTATTTGTTCACTATTTCCAGTCATTGAATGCTGTGTGATCTTTTATGTAGGGTAGTGGTTCTGCTACCCAACGAGAGATTACATATATTTCTTGGAATAGCAAGGTTCAACATATATTGGCGTCAACCTCCCAAAATGGGATAACTGGTGAGGAAGCATAATGGATAGAATTCCAGTTATTATACATTTTTTTCTATATATACTGAATATTTTGTGGGTTTCTAGCGGTTTGGGACCTGAAGAGGCAGAAGCCAGTAATATCGTAAGTTACTTCCATTTTGCCTGGTTTTTGATTGTTTTATCCAAGGATCTGGTCGTTTCTGCATGATAGTGCCATGTTGTTCCTTCAACTGGAAGCTGATTCTACATTTATTAATAACAGCGTTGAAGATTCAATCAGAAGGCGGTGCTCTGTTTTGCAGTGGCACCCTGATATTGCCACTCAGCTTGTTATTGCCTCCGATGAAGATAGTTCTCCTGCTCTGAGGGTAATAATTTTGCTTTTATTTGCTTTTCACCCCTATATTGATAATTAGAAATTTGTAATTCAATTCTTTTCCTGGCAGCTTTGGGACATGCGTAATGCAATGACTCCTGTAAAAGAGTTTGTGGGGCACACCAAAGGTATGAAACAATCTGGTTTTCTATTGAAATATCTGGACCTGTAGGATAATATCATATAAGAAATCTTTTATCAAATTGTTCGTTGGTGGTTCATTTCTTATGTGTGTGCCGCAAATTGAATAATTACTACTGACAGTTATGAAACACATGGTAGAAGTTGTATCTCTCAAATCCTGCACTTCTTACAAACGTTACATGAATGCTGAAAATTATCTCTTGCTTTTTTCTTTGATGTTTTGCATCAGGTGTTATTGCAATGTCATGGTGTCCCACTGACAGCTCCTATTTGCTTACATGTGCTAAAGATAATCGAACTTTTTGTTGGGACACTGTAACTGGAGAGGTAAGCAATATCTCAGTGGTTGCACTTCAGCTTTTGAGAACAAGTAACTTTTGGGTTGAATTTGTTCTGTTGAAATTTCCCTTTCGCTTCTATTCATGAAGGTGTCCAAGCATCCTTAAAGTTTTATATTGTTGCATAGATTGTACGTGAATTGCCTGGTGGCTCCAACTGGACCTTTGATGTACATTGGTATCCAAAGATACCTGGAGTTATATCGACATCTTCTTACGATGGGAAGATTGGCATATACAACATTGAGGTATGTATTTGTTAGTTAATGATACAAAACTAGAGAGAGAGAAAGAGCGACAGTCAATAGTTAATGGAGCTTTTTGGAAAACATGGACTTCTTTCACCTCTGGAATGAATTTGAGAAGAAAACTTCCATGAATGTGCTTTTACATATTTGTAATACTGAAAGACCTTTCTTGAATCTTACCTCACAGGGTTGCAGCCGATATGGTGCTGGTGGTAGTGATTATGGAGCAGGTAATGTGGCTTGTTCTAGTGATCCTATCAAGTTTTAACTATAGATCAAGCTTCATATCATTTGTTGCTTTTTGGTTTTGTGTTCACTTAATTCTTTGTTCTTTTAATGCAGCAACACTAAGAGCGCCTAAATGGTACAAACGTCCTGCTGGAGTATCTTTTGGCTTTGGAGGTAAGCTTGTGTCCTTTCATCCTAGGTCATCTGCTGCGGGTGCCCCAGCTGGTGCTTCAGAGGTATGCTTGTTTAGATTTTTCCAATTTTCCTTATCTGGAAATGTTACCGTAAATTTTAACATGCCCTGATTATTCTTTCAGGTTTATTTGCATAGCATGATCACAGAAGAGTCTTTGGTGAGTAGGTCATCTGAGTTTAAAGATGCAATACAAAATGGGGAGAAGTCTTCTCTGAAGGCTTTGTGCAATAGGAAGTCTCAGGAGTCAGAGTATGTGATCTGTATGAGAATCTTACTTATGTTTATTCCTTGACTTGCAGTGGTATCTTCATGTATGATTTTGCTTATGCATTTAATGATCTTAGCAGATCAGAGGATGATAGAGAAACTTGGGGTTTTCTCAAGGTTCTATTTGAAGAAGATGGGACAGCAAGGACAAAATTGCTTTCCCACCTTGGTTTTGATTTACCCGCTGAAGAAAAAGAAGCTGTACAGAACAATCTCTTCCAGGACATAGGTGATGTCCGGCTTGATGACACAGTAGCTGATAAAGTCGGCTATGAAAAAACTAAGGAGGCAAGTGTTTTCTCTGCCGATGATGGGGAAGACTTCTTTAATAATCTCTCAAGCCCCAAAGCTGATACACCTGTGAAAACTTCCATTGGTAACTCTGGCCTTGGAGCTCCAGTTCCTACTTTGGAGGAAAACAGGCAAGAAGAAGGATTCGAAGAGAGTGTGGATCCTTCATTTGATGATTCTATTCAGCGGGCTTTGGTTGTGGGAGATTACAAAGCAGCTGTTGCACAGTGTTTGTCTGCAAATAAAATAGCTGATGCTTTAGTAATTGCTCATGTTGGTGGTTCTACATTGTGGGAGAGTACACGTGATCAATATCTTAAGATGAGTCGTTCACCATACTTGAAGGTAGCTCCATCATTAGCTTTTCAAAATAATTTTAATACCATTGGTTATCCATGTCTAAGTGAAACTATGCATCTTTCACCATACTTGAAGGTAGCTCCATCACTATCTTTTGAAAATAATTTTAATACCATTGGTTATCTGTGTCTAAGTGAAACTATGCAACATAATACATGGCTTTAAATTATTCGAATTCCATTTCAGGTTGTTTCTGCAATGGTGAACAATGATCTCATCAGTCTGGTAAACACCAGGCCACTTAAATACTGGAAAGAAACACTTGCTCTCTTGTGTACTGTAAGTACTTTAGCTCTGAAATTAGCGGATATATTATATATATCAGCCTGAAAAGATCAATTGCATTCTTATTGATTTGTACATTCTAACCTGAATTATGCCTGCAATTTAATGTTGCACTTTATGCAACTACTCTGGGAGTGTAGTCGATGTACAAATTCTTATTATGTAACTATGTACCTTTTTTTTTTTTTTTGCTGTCTGTAATTTTGTTTTGTTCCTGATGAATAATCAGTTTGCACAAAGTGAGGACTGGAGTTTTTTATGCGATTCCCTTGCTTCAAAATTGATGGCTGCTGGCAACACTTTGGCAGCTACTTTATGTTATATTTGTGCGGGAAACATTGATAAAACAGTTGAAATTTGGTCAAGGAGTCTGAAGGTTGATAATGAGGATAAATCATACCTTGATCTTCTCCAGGTAACATATCCCATTATTTTGAGGTCAAATTTTATGCTTGTTTATCGTACATACACTTACTAACAATTTCAAAATAATAATGACTAAAGCAAGCTTCATTTTATTAGGATCTAATGGAGAAGACTATTGTTCTTGCTCTGGCTAATGGTCAGAAACATTTTAGCGCATCTTTCTTCAAGCTTGTTGAGAAATATGCTGAGATTTTAGCCAGTCAGGGCCTTTTATCAATTGCAATGGAGTATTTGAAACTTTTGGGATCTGATGAAATGTCTCCTGAACTGATAATCTTAAGAGATCGTATTGCCCTTTCCCTAGAACCTGGTATGCGTTCAGAAAAATTCTCAAGTGACATAGTAAATGTGCCGCTTCATGATTGGTTCTTGATCTACTGTTGATTCACTTTGTATCCCTTCTTGTGTTTCTGCTATCTTCTCTCCATCCCTTAATCTTGTATATTTTGGAATCCGCTCTTAAACAGTTCTTACAGGTTGCTTGGCCATTTGATTATTTGTTGTTATTTTCAGAACGCTCCTATGAAATAACATTCAACTGGGGACAATCCTTCATTATTTTAGATCAGTTTGTTTAATTTGTAACCTTTGTACATCAGATTTTACAGGGCAGTAGATTTTGTAAAATAGATATGGCTTTTCTGGAACTTTTATAATGTTGCCTTTAAAAAAGAGTTAACAATTGAAGATGCTGATTGATCTGACATGCAGAGAAAGAAGTCAACACTTCAGCCTTTGATCGCACCCAACCGCAAGGTGGATTAATGTATGCTACTGATCAATCCAGTTTTGGTGGGGTTGATCCCTTACAGAATTATTATCAGGTGGTTCTTTAATTGGTTGTAATGACTGCTTTAGCTGAATCTGATTTTCTTTTAGCTTTAACTGACGTTTTTCCATCACTTCTTAATCTCTAATGCTTAGGATACAGCACCTTCACAAGTGCATCAACATGTTCCTGGTAGTCCATATGGTGAAAATTATCAACCACCTCCTGCTACTTCCTATGAGAGAGGATACGCAGCTCCTACCCCATATCAACCTAGCCCTCAGCCAACAGCATATCAGCCTACCCCACAGCCCAATTTTTTTATTCCATCTCAGACGCCTCAGGCTCCTCAGGTGCCTTTTTTATTCGGCTCCTTTGTTGTATGTTGTAGTTAATAATCTTCTGCATTGTAGCATTTACTTTTATTATATTTTCTAATGTGACTTTGCTATAGAGCCATATAGAACGCACTATAATGAGTTCAAAGGAATTAAATTTAGTTTTGTTTGTATGTCTAGAAGCCACAACTCATGTTTAACTTGTGTGGTCAAGATGTGTAACTTTTAACATTTTCAATCTCCTCCTTGTAATTGATATTTGTTCCAAGTGTCCATCAGAAAATAATTTTAAAATGATTGGTGACTGATTTGACATTTTTTACTAGATTTTTCTTTGGATGGACTTGATTAAGAGCTCATTTAATTTACTAATGTGTACTAAACGATTTCTTTCCCTTTTTTCCTTCCTTTTTGTAAGACAAATTTTGCACCACCCCGGGCAGTCCCTCAGCCCTTTGTTCCTTCAAATGTTCCAATTCTGAAGAATGCAGAGCAGTACCAGCAACCCACGTTGGGTTCTCAGTTATATCCGGTCTGTATAGCTATCTTCGATTTTAAAGTTGTTTTGTGAAAAAGGTTTTCGTGATGAAGTCGCTAGAGTAATCCTGTATTTGGTTCAGGGCTCTGCTAATCCAGGTTATCACCCTGCACAACCTCCAGCACAAGGCCCAGTTCCCGTTCAAGCAGGCACAATTCCCAGCCATCAAATGCCACAGGTTGTGGCTCGAGCTCCGGCATCCATGGGATTCAGGCCTATGACAAATTCAGGTGTTGTACAAAGACCTGGTATCAATTCAATGCAGCCACCCAGTCCTACTCAATCGACAGCTGTACAACCAGCTGTCACACAGCCTGCTCCTCCCCCAACAGTGCATACAGCTGACACATCAAGCGTACCTGGTATTTACTGATTCTTTAGCTGATTAAATACACTTGTCTTGTTTTATCTGAAATCCCCACGTTCACTTTGATGCTACTGCCTGTTCTTTCAAGGAGGTTAGTTTTCAGGCTCAGTGTCGAAACTTGCCATTAATTGATCAAACATTTGCTCCGTACCATGGATTTGTTATGTTTGCATTGGGCGTATTATTGTTCGTCTCATATAACAACTTTCAAGTGTGCTGCTTGCTGACGAACTTTGCTTTGATTTGCCTGGTTTCTATCAGCTCATCATAGGCCTGTAATTGCAACATTGACAAGACTTTTTAACCAGACGTCAGATGCTTTGGGAGGTCCACGTGCAAATCCGGCTAGAAAGCGAGAAATAGAGGACAATTCAAAGAAAATAGGTGCCTTGTTTGTCAAACTTAATAGCGGGGATATTTCCAAAAATGCTTCCGATAAGCTCATTCAGCTTTGCCAGGCATTAGACAAAAACGATTTTGGGACAGCCCTGCAGATTCAGGTATGTGTTCTGTAAGTTAATAGTCATTTATATCTATATCGGTTCATTAAAATTATCCTAAAGTAAACCAGCCCCTGATTTTGGATAACCTTCATGTGGATTAGGTTCTCCTTACCACAAGTGAATGGGATGAGTGCAACTTTTGGCTTGCAACCCTTAAAAGGATGATCAAAACCAGACAGAGCATCAGTGCCAGATCAAGTTAACTTTCTTAGAGAATTTGCTGGATAGACTTCAGGATTTGAATGAAATTACCAATTGGTTTTAATTTTGATACTTTTGTAGTATTGAGAGATAGGGGTTTTTGTTTTTAGTCCACCAATATTTTATACCTTCATTTTTGGTGTGCAAGTAACCAAGGCATTGGCAATCACCTTTGGTACAGCTTTCTGGTTATACCCATTCATTCTTTCCGGTCGTTATGTTTAATGCCCAAAACCGAATAACTTATTCTCCCCATAGCAAACAATTGGTAGCTGCATATGTTTTCAGTTTGTCATTACTAAACCTGAGTTATAAATGGTGAGGATTACAACTTCCCACAGGTTTAAGGATTTCATTCTTCCCTTTTGGTGCTCAAAGAGTGTGTATTCACATACCCCACTCTATCTGTGAATGCCATAACCTACAGAGGTCTAAGTTGTGAAATTAACTTTCTTAAGAGCCTTTCATTATAAGAAGTTGAACGTTTGAAGTTTGCACTTCAACTTAACTTTGAAGAGGATGATTGGTCAAGAATAATAATTTCGTATTAGATAAACTTTAAGGATAAATTATTTTAAATTAATTAAATATATTAAATTAAATTATTCATAATTTTATTAATAATTATTATATATTTAGTTGGTTATAAATCATATTGAAAAAATAAACAAAAAATTAAAAATAGCATTTTGTGGTTTTCCTAAATATTCTTAATTATAAGAAACTAAAACTAAAAAGAGAAATTAAAATTTAAAATAGATAAATAAAAATAAAAATAAACAAGTCCTTTAACTATTTTAAAGTTTATTTTATTTTTCTCCCACACTGCCACGAAATGTAACTTTCATTGTATGCCTTTTGCTTTTTGTTACCTTGGATTATTATTCCCCATACAATCTCCAAAGAGATAAGCACAGCAAAAGCAGCGTGGCCATAAGGTCGTTGGGGAAGCTATCCTCGAAGCTATCGATTATATTAAATTTCATCCACATATTTACGTGAATTCTATATATACATGTAGATAAAATTAAGTAACACAAGATTGAAACATACAAATTGATAATAGGATCCTCCAATTCTTCATAATCCCGCCATAAATACAAGGCTGGTTTTTCGGTTACTTGTACTTAAATTCTCTCACATTATAATAATCCCAAAAATTTTAATTATAACCCTCGGGTTAATCAATCAAAAGTAAATATACGTTAAATTCATAAATATTATTAAACTTACAAATTTAATAACTTCATAATGTACAAATTATTTTATGTATATGATGAATTACTCGACATCACGTAATACTAATCTAAAAGTTTTAAGCATAATCTTCGGATTAAAAAAAATAAAGACTCTGAATTTCAAAGATTAAGAATATCTATTCAGCTGGCTGCCATAAGCTACATGACAACCTTTTCCTTCTAAACTTAAAAATATGAGTCTGCTTCTTTGGCGTCTGGACAACACAAAAATTCAAACTTGCCAGCTATGGATCAAAGAAAAATGGAGTTTCTTATCTGTATAGTCTCTTTCTCCACAGTTAACATTCCATGACTCAATAATGTATGCATGTAAAAAGTAAACATAGGAAGGTAGAAAGTTATGTATTGGATCGATGTCCAACACAAGAATCTCAAAAGAAGATAAATCTTTTTCTTTTCTGTTTGACTTTGACCACTTCCCTTCGTTCTCTTGAAGAACTAAATGCAAATAACTTTCTTACAACTTTCTATAAAAAGGTGGAGAAGGAAGTCACTTGGGACGTGCTCTGTTTTTCTGCTTCAAATCAAGTGCACATTAAGCATGTCTGGTCACAAAGTGCCCAGATGAAAGTGATCATGCTTTGTAAAGAACAACCATTGGTACCTCAAGAGTTTGGTTTTATATTCCGGTCCCATAAATTGTCGTAATCGCCAACAATCACAATATAACTCGCAATCCGTAATTTAAAACCTTGCTCAACAGAATGCCTGGAGATGGTAGAATGATGAAGAGAATCTTAAAGATGGAAAGGACAGAACTTGTTTGATCCAAATTAATCCATAGTAGAAATGATGGGAACTTTTCGATACAGTTCTGCCGAGATTAGGTTGGCAAGTAGCCGGTTAGTAAGTTCAAGCATTAGACAACGCAAGATCAGGACATAGCATTAGACAACGCAAGATCAGGACATAGCATCAGACAAGGAACTCCAAGAATTTGAACTGGTTTTTGTTTTTAGTGACAGTGCCAACCACAATCTTTAAAGGACTATTCACAAAATTGTTATCATTCCAATTCAAAAGATGAGTTCAACTGTCATATTATGCAACACATTGCGGCAGTCTACTGTTCTTTATGAAGTTGACTGGAATCTGGAGCAGAAAGGGCATCAAGATGCAGCACAGAAACAGAAGGACATTCGAAATAAAATAACGAATTCGTGGTTATAACATCAGCTTTGCATAAAAATGATATAACCAATGTGATTTAATGAGTCTCATTGGAAGGAACAGGAGCAATGAACTAAAACTCTGCACACACTTTGAAATACATTTTCTTGGGCACTGAGTAAGTGCCAAATCAATTTAAAACCAACAAGACTAACAACAAATCTAAAGGAATGTAATTCACAAGCAAAGGAAGCTTACAAGCCTGAGCTAGGCTCCTTTGCTAAGTTGGTTCAAAACCAAATTGCTTGGAACTTGCTGAGCTTCATCACATCCTTGAGCACTAAAACTAGAAGGAGCCACTCTCTCATCTCTTTTTGAAAACCAGTCTGAACCATCCTCAATTGAATTGTTTCTTTCAACTCGAAAGCGAGCTTTTTCACTTCCATGAGGCCTGGATTGAGCTCTTCTTCTGGGGCCATATTTAACAACTCCAAGTCTGAAGCTAGAAATCCGATTTACAGATTCAGAATTAGAACCAACTACACCACCTTCACCCAAAACTTCAGACTCTCCATCAGTACCAGCCATGAGTTCCATCAAATTGCTCCGAAAACCCAAGTCGGAGAAGACTCGGCGTGAATCCCTTATTGACTGTTCACCGACTTTATAGTCCACGCCATCCCAATTCTCATCTCCAGCACCAGATGGAGTACTCCTCGTTTCTACTGGACGTCCCATAGTCTCCACCATCATACATGGCTTGTTGAAACCATTCCATGAATGGAGAGGAACCAATTTAGTCAGGGCAGTTAACCAACGAACTACCTCCTTCATTGCTGGTCTCCTCTCTCTGCAAGACCTCACACATTTGGCAGCAATCAATGCCAACTGCTTCTTGACCATAGGATCTTTAAGGGGGGCAATTCTAGGATCGTATATGACTCCAAGCTTTCCCTTCTTCACAAGTGGAATTGCCCAATCAACGATTGAAGGAGGTGAATGACCAACATCAATAGCTTTCCTTCCACTAATAATCTCCAACAACAAAATTCCAAAACTAAAAACATCAGTTTTAGTACTCAAATTATCTGGTGTAACATAACAAGGATCAAGATACCCCATAGTACCAGCAGGTGGGGTTGACTTAAGTCTATAATCATCATCTACACCACACCTAAGGGCCAAACCGAAGTCACCTAATCTTGCATTGTAATTCCTATCTATCAAAACATTCGCAGACTTAATATCTCGGTGAATTATAGGAGGGTTTTGCGAGTGCAAGGTGTCAATAGCCTTAGCAATCTGCAAAGCCAACCTTATCCTCCGACCCCAACTGGGAGGTCTTGAATTAGAGTGAAGAATATCGTAAAGAGTACCGTTGCTCATGAACTCAACGACCAGTAATCTATCTTTAGTATCGCTTGCGAATCCTACCAAGTTTACCAATCCTGGGCTGCGAATCTTTGACAAGATCTCAATCTCGTTATCCACTTCTTGACCGATTTCAAGAGCCCTGGAAGGTTTCTTGATGGCAACATGACGACCCCTAATAACGCCCTTGTAGACGCATCCATGGCTACCCTTTCCAAGGAGTTTCTGGTCAGAGAAACCATTGGTAGCAGCTTCAAGATCACTGTAGTGAAACTGCTGGATCTTAACGGCCTTATCCTCCTTCTTTCTGCTGACACCAGAAGACCAGGTTGCTCGAGAGGAAGCAGGGTTGGAGACAGCAATTGCTGATTCAGCTTTGCAAGAAAGATAACCCATCAAGATTATTCCTTTCTTGGCCAAGATCGGCTCTTATGGAAAAACAAAAAATGGGTATTACAAAACAACTCCAAAGATTCTGGTTTCTACATGAAAGATCCAAACTTTGGGTATTATTTAAAGAGAGACTTTGACTTTAGCAACTGTAAGTTTCTTATCTCTGGTTCTTGTGGTAGGTGTTGGAATGAAAATGGATTACATTCCAGGGAAGTGAGAATTTCTAAGTAGAGCCCACCAACTTGGAATCCCTATGCCCTTTTGTCATTATTTTCTGCCATAAAATACGCCTTTTATGATGATTTTAGGACTTCTTGAATTAATAAATCTTAGATTAATCAGGAGTTTGTTGAATTACTCGTCTGTTAAAACTCCGCCGATTCATTGCCATTCATAGTAATGATCCCCTTCGGTTGAGGCGGTGGAATTGTAGTTTTATGTTCAAGGCAGCCCGTTTGTGAGGATTGTGGACCTAAACATCAACAGACCACCGAACCCTACCATACTCGAAAGGTCTTTCTCAACTTCCCTGTTTAGGACTAACCTTAACGTCCCATCTGGTGAGAGGTAGGAGAAGATACAAACTAAGAAGATCTTCGTTTGTATTATAGTTTAAATGAATAATTATGAACTTAAAATTTTATATTATCTATTTTCTTAAATTATAGAGTCCAGTTAATTATATAATAAATTATTTATTTTAAATAAATTATTTATCAAATCGAAAACACTAAGTTGAAATCTTAGTGAAAGGTTGAGTATGGAAAATTTCAGTAGTAAGTAGTCTTACCTTTAATTAATAGAGAAGCTGTCTCTAAATGACTCACATGAATAAATGAAAATATAAATAAATAAAAAATAAAGAACAAAAATTAAAATTAA
>JANZLD010000009.1:52411964-52431884 GCA_026413575.1 Erythroxylum carthagenense | reverse complement strand
GAGTACTCCAACAACACCAACAACTCAAGCTCCCTCATCATCAACACCTTCAGTGTCAAAACCATCCAACACGGGTAAGAAAAGAAAAGCACGAGTGGATGATCAAATTATGTCGGAATTACAAGTTATGTCTAATGCAATGAAAGAAATTGCACAAGCTATTGTAACCACAAACCCTCGTGTTAGAAGAGAGGAGGAAATATTTGACGCAATGAAAGAATTAGGATTGGAAGGGCATGCTCTCTTGGATGCAGTGACTTGGCTTGTACAACATTCTAACTTTATTGGTATGTTTTTTGCATGTCCAGTTGAACTACGTTTATCATGGTTGTCTACGCAGATGTGCTGATGTTAGGTTTTTATAGCTTGCTCTATTTAAGTGTGGAACTTTATGGATGATGTAACTTGCTTTATGCAAGTATGACTATTTTTAATTTAGTTTTCCAATGTAACGATCTTATGTATCCTTATCACAGGATGACATATTAAAACTTGTTATAATATTATATGTAATTTGGAGTGAAATATCAACTTGGTCTAGCCTGATATCATTTGCAATTAATTTTTTCTTTTTATTTTAATAATAAACTTTTTGTACGAATGAAATTGATATTTATAAGTTGTTGGGCCCTGAATTTTTTTATTATTTATTGTGATTATTGATTTAATTGTTTTATTATGTTTATAATTGATTTTTTAAATTACCAAGTATGAATGGGGTAATATTACGTTTTACATAAAAAGTTAATTTTTAAAATTTTTCATTTTATTTAATTAATAATTTATTAGTAAATATTATATGCGATCTTAAAATTAAATTTTAAAATATTTCATTTTATTTAATTAATAATTTATTAATAAATATTATATAAAAGAATAAAATATATTTAATTAATTTAAATAAAACAAAGCAAGCTAATATTACGTTTTACATAAAAAGTTAATTTTTAAAATATTCTATTTTATTTAATTAATAATTTATTAATAAATATTATATAAGATATTAAAATTAATTAATTAATTTATTTTAGGCCCTCGCGAGCTTCGTTTGTTTTTTTTTAAAAAACTTATTTCAATTTATTTTAATATCTTATATAATATTTATTAATAAATTAGTAATTAAATAAAATAAAACATTTTAAAAATTAACTTTTTATGTAAAACGTAATATTAGCTTGCTTTGTTTTTTTAATTAATTAAATTTATTTTATTCTTTTATATAATATTTATTAATAAATTATTAATAAAATAACATGAAACATTTTAACAATTTATTTTTATATAAAACTTAATATTTATTTTAATTATTTGTAATTATTAAATCAAATGTAAATAGAATTCAATGTAATTGAATTCAGTGTAATTACTGGATTTGTTCCAAACAGTGTAATTGAATTCAATTCTAATATTACTATATTTGTTTGTTCCAAACAGTAGAATTGAATTCAGTATAATTGAATTCAATTTTAATATTACTGGATTTGTTCCAAACAGTGTAATTGAATTCAATTCTCATATTACTAGATTTGTTCTAAACAGTGTAAATTGAATTCAATCCCAACTTCATTAATGTAATTGAATTCAATCCCACAATGAATTCAATTCAGGACTTTCCAATCAGGCTTAAGCTACTGTTGTGTAAATGTGAAGAAGCACGTCTGTGTAAATATATACACAACCAAAAAGGAAAAGATTCTGTAAATAGCTTCTGATTTACATTTAGTAACTGTGGTGAAGATACTATGCTTATCCAGATTTGGTTGCCACTTTTCCAAACCTGGATTTAATGTAAGACCTCAATTTACTCCAAAGAGAGAAGCTGGATCCATAGAACTGCACTTTCACCACCTTTTTTGCTCCTTGTCTCACAAATTCCAAGTCCCTAACAAAGCTTCGACGGATACTTTCTTCATCATCGTCACCATCAAGAAGAGGTAATGCAACTAAACCTTGAGACTCTAGGTTTCTTATCCACCCGCGTAGTAAGTAGTTCACAACCTGAAATTAGCAGCAGTGAAGATCATTGACTATTTTTCACAGCCTTTCCAGGGTAAAGAATTTGGACAGCAATTGAGGTAGATAGATGGAAACAGATACAAGCATTGTGCCGTGAACTCAAGCTAAGTGAGCTAGCAATGCAGCTACATACCTCAGGAACTTCATCATGAGGGCAATGGCCTGCCGGGCTGATTTCATAATAGGTAGATTCAGGTACCTGTTTTTTTACCTCCAGGCCCCAGACAGGCTTTACCCAGGGGTCTTCTTTCCCATACATAAGACAGAGAGGGACATCACTCATTTTACACCTACAATTACAATTGTCTCTTCAAGTTCTTCAACTCAGTGGAGAGATAAAAGAAACTACAAGCAATTAGAGCAGGTAAAATGAGCGTACCTAGATAAAGCCTCCCAGAAGGATAGTTGCCCCTGTGGAGCAAACATAATTGAGGCAAATGCTGCAGCAGCTGCAGGATGCTGAGTTATCTCAAGAATATGAGAAAAGACTTTCTCGACATCTGTAGTATGATCTGCGTAAACCTGTTTAAGAACATCTGCGATACTTCCAGGATCAGCTATTTTCTGCCAACTAGTAAAGATAACATGAGTGACATAGTAAGTTGGAGGATGAGTATGAATAAAAATAACATTCAAGTCCTGATTTATAACAAGAGAGTAAAACTTACAGTAAGTCCGTTAGCTTTCTCACGCTTTCGGGCAAGGGAAACGTTCCAGACCATGGAAATAGCCTTGCCAGTCTTGGTGATCTTGTAGGATTAGGTAGAAAACCCCAGAAGGGGGTAGCATTGAGTAATGTTACACCCTTCACCAGCTGAGGATTGCATGCAGCAAAGTAAAGTGCTACATATCCTCCTAACGAGTTCCCGACAAGATAAACTGGTTCACCAATCACCTGCAGCACGCACGAATGTGATGCCTTAACACCCTTTTCCTTGCCAATCTTTCTATCTATCTATCTATCTACCTACCTCCATTCCGAAAAAAACAATCTTTTGGGTATTCAAATTTGTTTGCATGTAATTTGGGCTGGGTGGTGATAGAGGGAAAGAACTCTCAAAACACCAAAAAACATGAGCCAGAAATCCAGGAAGCAAAAGTTTATTTACCCCTCGATTTTTGGTATTTCAGAATCATGTTTTGAAGCATCTCTTTTGTCTATCCACCCTCCAACTCACCACCCAAATTGCTGAACAAGCATTTCAAGGCACTGAGTTGAGTCAATTTTATGCATAATGCATCATATCTATGCTTAATATTTGTTAAAGAAGGTGCTCGATGTGAATACTTAAACATTAAGGAATATTCCTTAAAAGCATTCATCCACTATCAAAATATGGAACATCTAAACTAAAGACTCAATTGATTCTCATGAACGATGAAACAGATTTTCTACAAGAACTCAAACATATCTGCTAGTGATTACCTCCTCGATGAAATAACGAACTTGATCCTGCCATAAATCGATGGAGTAAGCAAGGTCACGAGCCCATGGCTCAGCCTCATCACCAAATCCCCACAATATATCTTTCTCAAGTGAGGTGTTCCCATCTGGTGACATCATAGTGGGATTCTCAACTGGTAAAGAAAGTCCCTGCCCAAGAAAATCAATTGCCCATACTCGATAATCCCGACCCAAGTCCTTCAATTGCTTTTCATAATGAAATGAACCAACACCAAAACCAGGAAGAAACAGCACAGATGGAGATTTCACATTCTCACTACCTCCTTTCTCGTAGTGCACGCTAAATTTAGGCTTCCACTCCCAGAAACAGCTACTTATGGAAGCAACTGACTCACCATTTGATACATCTGGTAGTCCTGGAATTAGTACCTTAGTTGTTGAGTCGTCATTTGATGCAATTTTTCCCACATCCTCCTCTCCAATCACGTAACTATCATAGTTCCCACTCGAAACCCTCGTACCCGCATTCTTAAACTTTTGATTCGTCACAACTGATGGAGAGCATTTCCCATGCTTGCGGAATCCTAGTAAAAACTTGCCAGTTTGAGAAAATCCCAACAACCCAGTTCTAAGATCGATCCTAGCACACATGACCTTATGCTTTCTTCCATCAGAGAGCCTTGGATGGCACAGATTCCAGCTTCCAGCAACCAACTTGCGGTCCAAACATATACCACCGAACGGTGTGTTATTGAACGTAAGAACTTCCATGCCCGAGAAAAAAGGTTCTCTGATAATCAATCAGATGAGGGAATTAAACACAAAATTTAGCACAGAGACGTCTCCAGTTCACTTCAATTCTGAGACACACCCAAACAAAGCGCGAAAGGAAATGTTTCAGAACGTGAATAGAAAAACCCAGAAAAAGAAAATAACTTGACAGATAAATTTCATGAGCTGAGAAAGAAAAACTCAAAAAGAGTTTTTCTTACCGTCAATTTCCAGGGATAAGAGTCATGGAAGAATCGTCATGGGATTGAATTCTTAAGAAGCAGCTCTGGCCTGACAGGGACAGAGACATAAACAGAGATATTGAGTTGCTTGAAAGCTTCTTCTTCCTACAAAAAGCCAAGGATCCACTTCACTGTCTACATATTTGACTCCCAAAATTGTGTCATGCTTTGTGTATGCTAGGAGGTGCTTGGAGCTATGCACAGATAATTAGCAGAAAAGTAATTTCTTTTTCTTTTTCTTACATTTTCAGGTTAAGCAAAATTTTCCAGGAAAAATCTACCGCCACTCATTTTTCTTATATAGAGCTGACACAAAACCTAAAGGCGGTTGATGGAAAATCGTAAAATGAGAGGGACCTGCCATGATTCACAAGTCTCCGTTACAAGCAAAGGGCACACACTCCACGTGTCCATGTGCTCCAAGCTTCAACAGTGGAAAATCACGGCCAGTTTTTCAAGTTTCAAACGAAATTTATAGAAAAAAGGGAAGATGGAGTTCCCTTTACGCAAGAGTATCTAATTGGAGTCACTCATCTTTTTTGCTTGACACGTAAACTTGCGTGTAGAAGCTTTTCCTGACTTATTGGAAGTTGATAGATGGCCTCTGTAGGAATGAAAATGGGCCCAAGACTTGGGTCGGGTCTGAATGTAAGGTTCAAGGTGGATTTGAGTATATTTATCATCACACTTAATCTGAACTTTCACAATAAACCGATCACACCTAATCTAAACTTTCACAATAAACTGATGTCTGATAGTACACAATCTTATCCCTACATAATAGAGAAACTATTTTCAATAGACTCACATGCAGATACGACAATAAAAGAGTGATGTAGGTTAAAGAGTAAATAAGTAAACTAACATATTAAATAATTATGTAAATAAAATTACAATAAATATATAAATAAATAAAATATAACTCCACTTTTAAAAATAAAATATATTTTAAAACTAAAATATCATAAAATATATTATCTTTTTATCTATATAAAAGTATCAATACCTACATAATAAGAGAGTAATAAAGCATTAAAAAATTATAAAAAAACACCAATACTCAAGTAATAAAATAACAAATAAAGCATCAAAGAACTCAATTTTGACTCAAAAAAAAGTACGAAACCCTAAGATCTTTAAGCATAAAAATTCAATCTTGACATAAACCCAATAATATCAAATGTACATAGATCAATATAATCAAACCCAAAAAATATTAAACACTAAATCAATCAAAGAAGCTAATATCAAAAGTTAAAAAAAAAATCATAAAGAACATAAATTTCAAAAAATCCAACAAAACTTCGAAAATATCAAAACAGAAAAGACTGATTAATCAAGAAGAAAGAGAGAGTGAGAGCACCAAGAAAGAGGAAGAGCAACATTTACATACCTCTTATTCAATCTTAAAACAGAACAGTTTATTTATTTTTAAATTTATAAAATAAGATAACATTATTTTAATGAAAAAGTTTGATTGG
Source organism: Erythroxylum carthagenense (assembly GCA_026413575.1). NCBI lineage: Eukaryota > Viridiplantae > Streptophyta > Magnoliopsida > Malpighiales > Erythroxylaceae > Erythroxylum > Erythroxylum carthagenense. The sequence goes on along the minus strand of JANZLD010000009.1, from coordinate 52,425,969 downwards.
CCGAGTCTTTTAATTTGGGGTTTGAACATATTCGAAAACCAAATTCTAACTTTAACTTTAATCAAATTATATAATCAGGTTAAAATAATATGAAATTACCAGTTTAAAAACATGACGTAATCCATTACACAAAATTTCTTATTTTATGAAAGCTAAAAGAGGGTTAATATACTTAATCTCTCCTTTACATCTTTTACACACACAAAAAAGGTTAAATCTGTGACTCGAATTTATGATATTTTAAAATTTAAATTTAATTTTTTATATTTGAATTAAATATAGACATAATTATTATAAATAATATCTCTAGATAAAAACTTCAATAACATAGTAAGTGGGATAGTTCTTTTTAATAATGAAAATTTTTAATTAGTTTGTCTCGACGGTGAAAATCTTAAATTAATAATCTTTGTTTGATTAGTAACTTTTTGATCTAATTTATTTTAATAAATTTTGTTATTAAAAAAGAACTAGTTTATTAATTAATAAATTAATAGGTTAATTTTCTTTAATTAGCACAATTTTATAAATTAAAATAAAATAATTGCTTTTTATTTAATATTTTTAATTAAACTTCAAAATCTTCTAACAGATAACAATAATCTCTTTCAAAATTTTAAAATTTAATCAATCAGTAATAAGTTTTATTTCAGCCTAATTTTAATTCAATCTTTTAAATTTTTTATTAGTTTAATTTTGATTCTAAATACTAATTTTTCAAAGTCCTAATTAGGAATATATGATTGGTCTTATCATGTTTGTTACATCCCGGGCATTTTTCCGTTGTTCAATGCAATTTTTTATGATCAACGTATAAAATCCGATAGTAATGTAGAAGGAAATATTTATGATTACCTAATTCTTGGTTCGTCAAGGTACGTAAACAAAATATTACTAAAAAAGGAGCAATGATAAACCTATCTGGGCCTGCGGATGGGTATGGATAGGATTGTGGGCTGGACTTTTGGTGTGCCAAGTGCAAGATAACAGCAGCTCTTCTTGTGTTCAGATCCGTTTCAATCATCTATAACAGCATCTCTTTTTTGTGTTCAGTTTAAATTATATAAAATAACGTAATTTATAAATTATTTCAAGTAACATAACACATCATTATTTAGTTGTGTTAGAGTTTCCCACATTAATTAAGCATAAAATATTAAAGGATTGATAAATAATAAAGGTCAGTTAACTAAATGATTAGTTCTAATTATTTTGACAATAATTGGACCCAAACTTAATTCTTGTCTTAATTCTTGTTAATAAGTTATACACTATAAAAGTAGGTTGGGTCCAAATTCTTAATTGTTTGGTTATTTATTTGAATTGTCCAATTTTAGCGGTCCAGTCCAGTTCAGTTGCCGCTGTGATTATTACAAGTGACAATTGAATGTTTAGTCTCAGTTGCAATTGAGAGGGAATATTATAAGATTTTATATTGATTAAAAATGAAAATATTACAAAGTTAATAAATAGTAAAGGATAACTAATCAAATGATTAGTTCTAGTCAATTTAGTAATGGTTGGACTCAAGCTTAATTCTTATTAATGAATTCTACACTTTATTCGTATTAAAAATTCTACTAGGTTATATTAAATTACAATTTAAATCTATCCCGAAACTCAGTTAATACAGATTTAATATACAATTTAATCTATACTATTAGTTATATATTGAATTGAATTAAATTAAAATTACTAATCTTAATTATCTTAATTGATGTTAATAAATAAAATAAGTTATACAAACATTGATTAGATTATTTGTTATTTAATTAATATTTTATTAAATAATTTGCGTGTATGTAATAATTTCCTGAGTCCACATGGGACAAAGTATGACACCCAACGAATGGATTAAAACAAAATCATCAATCAAAGAAGAAGGTTACCAGTACATCTTCAGACAGAGGAAAACAGTAGAGAGTGACATCAACTGAGGGACCAAAGTAGTTCTGTTTCTGTTTATGTCGACCAACATGATTTGTTCTCGAAGGAGACGCTGTGCCCAAATTATAATGGAGTTTGACATTTCTTGGAACCTGGAGGCCATACGTACAGGGTCTCACTGCCCATTCCTGTTTCATTTCAGGATTCACTCCATCGATTCATCCTACATGTGAGGGGTTGGACAACCTTGCCTCGCTGGGAGCAGATTTAATGCTCCCATATTGCTTTGTCCTGCCGTGTCATTAAAATCTTAGTGAGATTATGAGTTTAAATTTTTTTTTATATACGTAGTCGTTTAAAAATTGGAATTAAAATTTTGCCTTTCGTAAGAGACCTATCTGGCTCAAACAGAGATTAGTCTAAATGTGGATGGTTTAAAAGTACTTTCTTATAATTTGGACCCTCCTAAATCACCTTATGGGCAGCAAAAAAAAAAACCCTAATCATCTAATTTATTGCAACGGATGGTTAGGATTTATTTAAGTACAAAAGTATACAAAATTGAGAATAGCAAATTTGTTCCTACCCTGTTAAGGTGTTCTAAATTTGTGTAACTCAATTTAGTCTATATATTTATCTGAACTTTTATGTGGATGAGATTTAATAAAATAGGATAAAAACTGGTTAATCAGAACAGAAAATCTTATTTTACGTATGACCTTTTTGTGGATCTCTCCAAATAAATTATTTAACAAATTAATAATTTAGAATAATAAAAAAAACTTTTTCTATTTTCTTTTAAATAATTACAATCTAACTTATTTTATTATTTTAAAAATGCACCCCAACATATTTTATTATTTATATAAACTCTATTCTCCGTGTATATCCGATGTGGCCCCAGAACCCAAAACAAAGCTCGTTGCAATATGTCCAAACGCAGCTTTTGGGCTTTTCTTTTACCATCACTACACAATAGCTTCCCAGCATTCATCACAGTATTGCATGGTCAAGCAAGTGAGGTTACACTTTTCTTTTTTTCTTTTTTGTGTAACAAGGAAAGAAAAATTAAGAGAACATTACAAAGTAGGTCTTGGGAAACAGATCCTGACTATATCCTCTAGAAGGATGTGGAGGCACCCGAAAAGTGTATTGGTGATAATGAAAGTACCAAGCTCAAAATTGCCGACTGAAGAGGCGAGTCAATCTACACAACGGTTGCTTTCCTTGTAGATGTGCCGAGTTTTGACAATCCAATTATACGCAAATAACTCGTGAATTCTCATAACAAGGGGGTTATGTGACATCGTCCGTTGAATATAGGGAGAAAGGACATTAGCAATCACGAAAGAATCCAGTTCAAGTTTTACCTGACGGTGGCCAAGATCTGATGCAAGTTGTAATCCAGTGAACACTCGCCAGAGTTCAATAGAAATTGGAGAGCACCAGCAAATGTTTTGCACAAAACCGCAAGTGAAGTTACTTTTCTTTTACACGTTCATCTCAACGAGATTGACACTTACTCGACTGTTTCGAGGAAGTATCCAATTAGAAGCAAAACTACTGTATTCCTATAATTTTGTACAAGGATATGTTACATTACTTACCAATCTCACCATTAACTATGCATTTATATGTTCTTCAGATAGAATTTGGTTGTTAGAGTTCGTTAAGTAATTTATCTAAAACACGTATTTTTGAATACTTTTAATACATTTTTATATTAATCGTCCCAATTAATTGTATAAAAAAACTCAAACACGTAATATTAGTCTGAATTTTAAAAAAATAACAATAAAATATTCTAACTTTTAATTTTTACCAAAATTTACGTGACGTTAGGATCTCTATTGCACATCAAATTAGTGTTTCACCACATAGTTGCTGTATTTATAATAAGTGTGAATTTTATTATTTAATAAATTAAAAATATCAAAAAATTTAAAATAATTATACACTTAGTATGTTTTTGTACATAATTATTTTAGGGCTTTTGTTATTTGAGATTTATTAAATAATAAAATTCATATGTGACACAGATACAATATGTAATAATCGTATGATAAAAATACTAATCTTAATAAAAATACTAATCTAGCATAACTCGTCATATTATCTCCGTTAACATAGAATTTAATGTCTAATTTTTTATTAAAAATTAAAAGTTGAAATATTTTAATACTATTTTTTAAAATTCGAGCTAATATTATAATATCGAGTAAATTTTCAAAATCTTCTTTACATGCCTCAAATTTCAACCAACCCATCAAACTAACCCAGAAGGATTACATATCTGATTAAGATAATCACAGTTAGCCTCTAATTGGTTGGGCTTATATCAGTAAAGTTTTTGTTAATAGATCTTTTTTTAGAAGAATTTTTTTAAGAAATCAGTTGATTGTTTGGTTATCATTTAAAAAAGAGCTTTTTTGAAAGAGCTTCATATAATAGATTGTTTGACAATATGAAAATAAAAAGCATTTGAAAATTTAACTATATTTTATTTTATAATAAAATTTATTTATGAATATAAATATTATTTAAAATATATTAAATAATATGCAAAGCATAATATATTAATTATTATATAATTTTAAACGATATGAAACATAAATGAAAATATACCTAATCGAATCTTTTATATGAATCATAACATAAGTAAACTAATATAAATAAGCATTAAAATATATAAAAAGTCAAATAATATTATATAAATCTTAAAATAAATATTTAAGTTGAGTAAATAGATAAATAAATAATAAACGGGAAGATATATTTGTGAGTATTGTGACAATTATATGTAAAACATAATGAAAAAAGAAATTAAAAAATATGTTCATTAATTGATATGAAAAATATACCCGAAAAAGTCATCTGAGAGTTTTTTTGAAAATTTCAAAATTTGAGTTTATTAAAAAGCTATATTTTTGCTGCTAAAAAAACTATATTTATTAAATAAGTATTTTTTAATTTACAGTCAAACACTTATTAAAAAAAAGACTTTTGTAGTAAAAAATATTTATTGACATTCTAAAAATCCATCCAAATAGACACTTCGTAATACATAATTAAGCAAAAAAAAAACAGGCATTAAGAAAAAAGCCTTTTGACAATAAACAGAGAGTAAGTAACATCAATGAAGTGACAAACCGAGCAAACCCTACCAATTAATTAGGCAATTTGGCTTATGGATCCTATTTTTCACAATCTTCTTCTATTACATTTCTATATAATATAAGTATGCACTAAACCTAATCCTTTTAGCATTCTTTATGATATTGATGTCCATTTTCTCTTTGAGCATTGAAACCGACATTGTATGCACTAAGGACAAATCTTTACTTGTAAATTTTCTGAAACAAAACTAGGTACTATCTCTTGATTGAGAGTGGACAATTAGTTAAGGTTTAACCCGATCCTAATCTACTCATCTCAAAGTCAATCAATCAAATTTAATTTAATCGAGTTTAAGTTTGAACTTATATTAAATTAGCGTAAAATCAACATAGTAAATCAATATTAATTAGGCTAGAAATTGGGTATGTGAGCAGTGCAAATTAAGACTTGAAGACAAAATTTTGAGTTTTAAAATGTTTAAACTCGATTTAATCTTATAGATGATTAAATTAACTCATATTTAATTTAAGCATACTTTATTCATTTAAGAGTAAATTAATTAAATTTGATTTAATCGAGTCTATACTCGAGTCTAGGTTAGGTTGACCTAAAATTAACATAATAAACTAAGTTTAATTAGGTCCGAGATCAAGTATTCAAGTCCAATCGAGTGTAGACTAAGACTTTAAAAAGAATTTAAGCTTTAAAAAATTTAGACTCGATTTGATCTTAAAGATGGTAAAAATTATCTCAAGTTTAGTTCGATCCTCCTCTACTTATATCTCGATCAAATTTGATTTAATCAAGTCTAAGGAATTTACATTAAGTTGGCCTAAAGTCAACATAGTGAATTAAATCTAGTTACTTTTGAGATTTGGTATTCGAACTCAATTGGATTCAGAAGAAAAATTTGGATTCAAACTCTAGACTCGATTCATTGTCAACACTAGACTAGATACGTGTAAAGAAAAGAGGAAGTTGACTAACAAGCTCCTACACTAATTGTTATTGTATAACAAAATCCACGAGTATCTGGGGAAGGTTTATGTAATAATGGAGCATCAAACCCAGTTTTGATGTACTTTTGTGTCAACAACAAAGAATGATTTCCCTCTTGTGCGCACTAATTCTATGTATGTGTACATATATTATTGTTTTTGTCTTCACTTAATGGGTTGTTCTTTGTGGGCCAATTTAATTAGAATCATCACTCTTTAAATCCTCTTCACTTATCGGGTTCGTTCTTAATATTTTATAAATTTGGAATAAATTAAAAAACTTATATTTTATCTTTTTTTTATATAAAGTAAAATTTTATAAAAAAAATAAAATAAGACAAAATAAAAACAAATTAAAAATAGGTATTGGGCATATGCCCTTCCTGCTTTTGCCAAGGTCGGGCTTGTATAAATACCAACTCAACTTGAATGTTTTTAGTAATTATGGCTTTTTATCAAAAAAAATTCCTTTTTCTATTTTTTAGAATTTTTCTTAAACTTTGATCAAAAAAATAATAACGAAACGGACGCAATATGTAAAGTAACTTTTTCACCATAATAATTTAAGCTATTATGAGAGGTCAATTTAATTAGTTTTATATATTCATTAACACACTCATTCAAGTGAAAGTCCTTTAGGCTTAAAATTTGCACATGCTCACTTTATCTTGTGCTGAATAATAAGTAGGTGACAAGATTTGAACTCACGATCACTTTGTTACAAAAGCTCTGATACTATGTTAAGTAACTTTTTTACTACAATAGCTTAAGCTATTGTGGGAGATCAGTTTAATTGGTTTTATATTGTTAGAATGTCTCATATTGATTAAATATGAAAATGTTAAAGGGTTTATAAGTGATAAGGTTCAACTATCCAAACAACTAGTTATAGTTATTTGGACAATGATTGACCCAAACTCAATTTTTGTTAGTGGACTCTACACTCTGCCCATATTAAAAATTCAATTTGATATCAAAGCAGGTTTAGTCCGGATTATAAAATTCTCGATTGTCCGTCTGGATGTCCAATCCCAGTGACTCGGTCCGATTACCACTGCGTATATTTCAAGTGACAACTGAATGTTCCCAGTTGCACTTAAGGGAGAGTGTTAGAATGTCCCATATTGATTAAACATGAAAATATTAAAGGGTTTATAAGTGGTAAGGGTTAACTATCCAAACAATTAGTTCTAATTATTTGAACAATAGTTGACTCAAGTTCAATTCTTATAAGTGGACTATACACTTTGCTTATATTAAAAATTCAATATATATATTCACTAACATAATATGAATATTAAACGGACCATTGTAAGTATGATATTTATGACACGTATATTTCGGTGTTATTTTTTAGTCAAAGTTTTTCCGATTATTTTAAAATTAGAAGAAAATGTTTGGAGATATATTTTAGAATTCAACGTGTCCCTGTACTCCCGAACCAATCATTCCCCATAAATGATAAGTAATGTTAAAACGGGACCATATATTGACATGGAAAGAAGAGACTATGGTTGGCAGATGGAGTCTGAGTTCTGGTCCCCCAGCATATGAATTCATCATAGCTTTCAGGAACTTGAAGAAACACGCTTTGGGGAAAAAAAGAAAAACTGATTAGCTTCTGCCCGTGACTTATATAGTGCATAAACAGGACTATAAAAGCTGAAATGAACTCCAAATTCATGTTCACTTCGTCTTTATTACAGCTTGAGGTTTAGTTTTCGAGGAAAAAAACTGGAGGAAAAAGGACGATGATAAGGTTAAAAGCATTTGCATGTGGAGGATGAACCCGGAAAAGGCAACTTTGGATGTAAAAGATCAGAATTCAGAAAGCACATTTAAGACATTGCGTTCTGCAGAAAGTGGGTGCTGAGAGGCTTGCATCATGTTGGTGGGTGAAAAAACTTTGTAGAAAAAGTAGGAAACAAGGTCGGATCTTATGAGTTGTTCAACTTAGGGATGGCAACAGTGGAGTTGAGCCAATGTACCTACAGCTCGAGTTCGATTGAGACTTGTTTTTTTTGTTTTATTACATTAAGTATCTTGGTTTAGTCAGACTAATCCTAAGCCCCTACGATCTCATCCCAAAAGTCTAGAGGATGTAAATCTGGAACTTCAAGATCCCTTAAGTTCCTACATAGCCTGTACACTTCTGCGCACAAGGAGTCTTCACACACTCTAGATTGTTCAGCTGATAATTAATCGCTGGCTCTCCTCTGCTCAGCATCAGGTTCCTATCAACCCCCAGGTTTCCTAGCAGCTCCAACTTTCACACTGCCGCTGGAAGCGAGGCATCCGTAATTGATTCGATCAAGGAGCTTTGCCCAAGAGGCTAGAGGATCATTAATAGGAAACATGCGTATTTCTCCTCCTTTGGCGTGACTTGAATTCAAGACTTCCTTAGAGAGGGGAGTCTTAAGTGAGAAATCTGGACCAATTGATCCACCCCTCGTTGTCTCGATTGAGACTTGTTGAAATTGTGGGAAGTAATGTTGGCTCTTGTAAAGGGTTCAACTTAGAAACGGTAATAGATCGGGTCGAGGTTGGTCTAATTTTACCCGAACCAAATTTCGAGTCAAACTTAGTTCGAACCGGACCGATTATCACTCTTCTATTATATCGACCAAAAACCTCCTTTAAAAAGAACTTGTAAGTGGTCAAAGTTGGTATAGGAACAAAGAGAACATACCACTAATAATTGTTTCCAAATGTTCTAAGAGAAGAGGCTCGTTACTACTCACCAGTATGAATTTCAACTTCCTACTTAAAGATGATCATTGTATCCTGAATCCTGATGTAGGCCCAGCAGTACTATAAGCACCACCAACATAAAACATTTTTTAAATTAAAGCTACTCCTTATTTTATTTTTTATTTTAAACCTGAGAGATAATAACAATTTGGTAAAAATTTAACCAACACGTAAGATTTGAAGAGATTCAGTACCATATGCTCTTAGGATCGGGAAAGAAGTGAAGCATTTCGTATGAAAAGAAAACGAATTTATATATTTTTCAATTAAAATTTTAGGGTTAATTATTATTTTAAATAAAATATTTAATAAAATTTAATTTAATTCAAATAATTATTAAAACTGTAACGATTTTCATAACTAATTAAAGAAATCATCATGTTACTACTAAAGTGTGAAATGATTGGGACCGTGAAAGCGAACTGTTTCGCTATTTTGTACTCAAAAAGTCTGGGAGCTTTGAGGATGAAATTGCAAAAACTTGGAATCGAATCAAAGATTTTCAATTATTGGATCAAAGAATATGAAGAACATGGCCATGATTTTGTCGTCTCGTACACTTTGTAAGTTTTTTAAAAAAAACCATTTTCCCATACAATCTTGGACTTCGTGATTTTTCTTCATACATTCGATATAATTTATATTTGTTATCAACAAATATTGTATCAAATTTGATATCAAACTAAAATTTAATATGATATTATATTAATATCGGTCAATACTAAATATTATCTTAAATAATATTTAGTATTGATTGATATTATCCGAAATATCCGATACAAGTAACGTTTAATGGATATATCATACAAGTAAAAATAACTTTCGACATAATTTATAAAATTTTAAAAAATTATTATTAAATTGAAAACTTTGAAATGTTTGACACTAACTAAAAAAACTTCAAAAGATTAAACACTTTTTGAATATAACATTCCACGATTAAATGTATGTTACGATATTTATTGAAGCATAATTTAAAGGGATGCATATTTTTGGTTGAAATCCATCTCAGTATAAAAAAATTAATAATTTATGATAAAGTGGATATAACCAATATATGATAATTTTGTCATTTTATAATTAAAAAATATATAAACCCAAGTGAGATATTTACTTAAAATAAATTCTCAAATTCTAATCCACAAAACGATGTAATTAATTTTATTGACTATAATTTAATTTATTTAGTCCACAAACTCTATGCACAAGACTATCAATTTTATAAGGGTTAAGAGAAAACTTCAATTATATACAACCTTCTCCTCACATTTTTATAAAGACATTGTTTCTGTAACTTGAACTTATAACTTTGTTGTCACAAAAGAGTAACTTAACCGGTTACTTTGAAGCTCGCCTTTAATTTAATTTATTTATAAAATATTATTAATTTTATTACTAAATATATTGAATAAATATTTTCATTTAATATATTAATTTATTGATCAATTTATCACAAGGGTATGGTAATAATCTTTTTATCATAAAATTAAATATTTGATAATTACAAATAAAATTTACCAAATTATAACAAATATGTTTTATTGAGAAAAGAGAGAGCTAGTTAAGAGTTTCTTGTACTACATTAATTGACATTAAACTTAAGTTAATCTCAAATTTATTATATTATTCAAAATTTAAATTAATTTAAAAATCATATCATTTCAAAATAAATTTAAATCGACGACATGATTTGTTCTTAGTCTCGCTAGCATCACATTATGGGTCGTACAAAATTGGCTTAGTCTAAACACGCTCCATGTGAAAATAACACGTGATTAGCATAGTCTAAACACGCAACGTGTGAAAATAACACGTGATTAGCATACCTTTCCAAACAATTCTATATATAATTAACTAATTTTTATCATATTTCATTTAATTTCATCTACACATTTATGTATCAACATAACTATTTAGCTCCTGTTTGTGTCCTAAATTCAATTAGCATCTCCGTAACATGAACATTAACAAGTGTTTGTGCTTGTCAAGTTTTTTGAAGTTCGAGGATAATTAATAATTAATATTATCAAACACTTTATACACCATAGGCAAAGAGAGATTCTCTTAATTTTAAAGTGTCAAAATGTATTGAAACTTTTATTAATTTGCTTTTTTCTAGTTTATGTATTTTAAAAATTATCAATTATACATAACATTACCTCATTATCACAAAATTTTATACATCATATTTAGGGAACAAAGAAAAAGTCCTTCCTGACTTGAGTTGACTAGGCATCGGGTCATATTCGAAGCCGTTTTTTAAGTTTCAAGCTTCGGATATAATTGGGACTCAAGTTGCCCTTTTTGAAGTTTAAAGTTTGAAAGTTTAACATAAAACAATATCATTTTTATTTTTAAGAATAAAAGAAAATCTAATCGAACTCGAGTTTAAGCCTATACTTAAATACATAATTTCTGGTTGGGGCTCAATTAGACCTAAACTTAACTTGACTCATTCTTCATCCCTGATCATATTTTATTGTTTTAAAAACCGGACCAAAAGTTAATCAGTACGGCAAGAAGTATAAAGTTTAAAAATTCAATCAGTATTAAATCGTCAAAAAATCGATTAAAGATTAAATAAAATTGAAAATTTAGAAATATGATAAAAAATATTCATTAATATAAACTTTAATTGAAAGAACTATTACATAAATTTGTCAAAAATCGGTCGATTAATTAATAGACTGATTAATTTTTGACAATAAAATTTATTAAAGTAAATCGAATCAGAAAATTAAAAACCGAACAAAAAATTGAACAGTTCAAAATTTTCCCAATTGAACCCATAGAATAATATAATATTTTTAATTATGAATTATCATTTAGGCGAATTCAGGGAGAAGGGGTAATAATGGTTACTTTCTTTCTCAATCTTTTTTGAATTCCAATTTCCAATCCAATGCCCTTTTATTTTACCACCCACTAATTGGGAACTAATCATTCCCCTCTCCTCTTTTGGTTCTGCACACCACTTGGTAATAATAAATCACGTAAAGCTTTATAAAAGGTGACGACTCTACTTTGTACAGTGAATTATTACAGGCATTAAAAGAAAGAAGGAAAAAAAAGAGAAGGTTGATTTCACTACTTTTCTATAGTTTTTTTTTTATATTTTCATTTAGTTGCATTTCAATATATCACCTTTAAATAACAATATATTACCTTTTAATAATTATAATATTTTATTATTGGAATAAAATAGATAAAAAGTAATTGTATGATAATTTAATAATATTACACAAATATTTCTATTATAATTTTTAATATGCGTAAAGTGTAGAGTTCATTAATAAGAATTGAGTTTAGGTTAATCATCGTTAAAATAACTAGAACAAGTCATTTAAATGGCTGACCCTTATTACTTATAAATCTTTTAATATTTTTATGTTTAGTTAATATGAGATACTCTGACACTTCTCTTCAAGTATAACTAAGACTGAATATCTAATTATCACTTGAAAATTTCATGCAATTTTGCTTTCTTCTATAAAAGATAGTAAGGTTTTTTTAGCATTAAATTGAAATAAATTAATTATACTCACTGATTAAATTCAAATATATCATAAAATGTTTAATTTACACCAATCCAATTTGAGATGTAACTAAAATTTGAAGTAAATTTCAAAAGCTCATTTTACTTGTTTTGTTTTTAGACACTTAAGAACTTTTATATTTTTGTAATTATGCCAAATTTTTAGTACGGAGAGTTATGTGTCGATTCAATCGTAAAAGCATCGAATTATCTAATTTTTTCGTTTTGATGATTCGATTCACTTTAATAACTTCTTTTGTTAAAAACTAATTAGTTTATTTATTAACGGTCAATTTTTATAAATTAATAAATTTTTATAAATCAATTAAATTTTATTTTTAAAATTAAATATCCAAATTTTGGGTTAATAACGATAATTTTTGTAATTTTATTTAATTTTTAGCCAGTTTTATAACAATCAAAAATTGGTTAAATCTGTTAAATTTTAAAGATTTTTATTTTGTTCTTTTTTTTTAATATTGATATATTTAAATGGGGTTGGGTGTTGAACCTTTTGAGAAGGAATAAATAAAATATAATAAGAAAAAGAAAAGGGTCTGGTGAAAAGGTCCACAAAATTTCCACTTCGTGGTTTATATAATTTGAAAACCGTATTGTCGCAATCATAGTTTGATGGAGAGGAGATAGCAACTTGTGCTTTTCTTGTGGTGGGGCTCAACTTAGATGTTCCCGAGAATGGCCCCTTTATTTTTTTTCACTCCTGTTTTTCTTATGTAAAAGTTAAAGTTTATTATTAATGTAAAAAGTTAAAAAAAGTTACACACGTTAATCGAAAGTTAGAGTCGGGACCGGGGTTTCCACCGATAGAATTAGAGTTGGAATCTTTTACAGCGTACCATATCATTTCTTCCGCGAAGACCCGCTCCGAGGCTTCTCACCTCATTGTTACGGTTATCCACAAATTTTTTACTTAAAATTAATTTGTTATTTGTCGTCGTATTTATTAAGAGAGCAATAAATGTACAGACTGACTTGTTATACATGCAATACATTCAGATGTCGACATTACTTTTTTTGTTATATACTTATAAGGTATCAACGTATCTTTTTAGAGGATTTATCATAAACTGCTTTTCATATTAGTTTTGTAATCTATTATTTTCTCTTTAGATTAAAAAAAAAAGTTAGAGTTTAGGAGCACCACCGCTTATTATTGGAAATTTTCAAATCTTGCATATAAGCAAAATTTTCATTAGGTCATTATTATTGATGTTGTTAGTTGTTAGTGGTCTTAAGTTAGTGTTTAATTTCTAAAAATTTGATCTCGAACTTAATAAATTTGAGTTAGTTTATTAATTTTAATTTAATTTTGTTTGAATTTAAAATAGTTTATAAAAATAAAATTAGTGAAATATAATTTTTTATGTCAATTTTGAACCAAAGTTCAATTAAATTTAACATAATTAGTTGAGTTTGTTTTAATTTATTATAATTAATTAGGTATTAAAATGTATTAAAATTCAAATTTAATTTTGATAAGCATTAACTTGACGCGTTAACTTTACTTTACCGCAATGAGCTCAAAATTTTTTGTCACAATTAATTAAACATGCAAAAATAAATAAATTTCAATCCAAACTTGAACATAATCAAGTCTAGATGTCCTTGGAGGGGGGGGGAGAATCAACAATAGATGCAGCGAAAGAATCATAAGCACGCCAAGATGACAATTTACCGCCATTCAAAATATAGAGAG
>JANZLD010000009.1:52394610-52404786 GCA_026413575.1 Erythroxylum carthagenense | reverse complement strand
TTAATAAAAAATATAGAACATATAATAATAATAATAATAATTCTTTATTATTATTATTATTATTAGTATTAGTATTAGTATTATTTATTATACTAATAATAATAATAATAATAATATATTGTTTTTATTATTATTATTTTATTATTTTATTATTATATTAACAACAAAAAAATAATAAGAAAACTAAAAGAGTATCACGATAACATCGACAATGATAATGCATGCTTACTCAAACGATTTAACCGTGTCTCATCACAACATGGAGGGCAACTTTGAATCATTCATCCCAAGTAACAATCCTTAACAATCCCAATAGAAAGTAAAGAATCTAGAGAAAATGAATGGAATGAGAATGTAACAAAGAGGACAAAATCGGCATTGGAAAAAATTAATTTAGCTGTTTGATGAAAACGCTCCTCTATAGGAACGTTTTCATTTTTGGTTGTTTGAAGACAAACAGCCATAGAATCAGCTGCTCTCCAAACAGCTTTTATAGCTGTTTGAATAGTCAAACAGCTGAAGCATATCAATCAACTGAAAAAATAGCTGATTGGTAGCTAACCAAACGACGCCTATATGATATAAAGACCTTTTAAAAGCTATATTTCAATGGTAAAGCAATATTAATTCATAATTTTAAATTGTATGTTTTTAACGAAATTCTTATAAATTTACAAAAATTAATCTTTAATGATTTAATTTTCTTAGATTTCAATTAAAAAATTCAAATCTAATCAGATTTAAACTAATATAAATAATATTGAAATATATTTTTTGTTATTAATAAATAGAGTTGATGAGTGATTTTTTTTTAAATTATAAACTTAGACAATTTTTTCAATTTTTTGTTATATATAAAAAAAGAAGAGAAGATTGTAATATTGTTATCGTCAACATTCAGTTAAAGTCTTGCTGAACGTCCGATAATTGAAAAAAGAAGAGAAGATTGTAATATTATTATCATCAACACTTAATTAAAGTTTTGCTAAGAAACGGAGTTTAGAAATGTCCGATAATTGAATAAAGAAGAGAAGATTGTAATATTATCATCATCAACACTTAGATAAAGCCTCGCTGAAGCGCAGAGGTTTGGACATACCCCATAATTGAAAAAAAAAAGAGAAGATTGTAATATTATCATTATCAACACTTAGTTAAAGTCTCGCTGAGGCGCAGAGTTTGAAGATGTCTGATAATTGAAAAAACAAAGAAAAAATTGTAATATTATCATTATAAACAAGCAGTTAAAGTCCCGCTGAGATGCGGAGTTTGGAAATGTTCGATAATTGAAAAAACAAGAGATGATTATAACATTATCATCATCATCACGTAGTTAAGATATTGCTGAGGCGTGAAGTTTGGAGATGTCCTATAATTGAAAAAGAAGAGAAGATTATAATATTATCATCATCAACACTCAATTAAAGTCCCGCGGAATAGTCATTAAATTCTCATTGAGGGGCAAAGTTTGAAGATGTCCCATAATTGAAAAAAGAAGAGAAGATTGTAATATTATCATCATCTACACTCAGTTAAAGTCTCGTTGAGACGTGGAGTTTGAAGATATCAAATAATTGAAAAAAGAAGCAAAGATTGTAATATTATCATTATCAACACCTAATTAAAGTCTTACTGCGACGTAGAATTTGAAAATGTCGGATAGAATCTAACATTTTATATAAATGGCGAGTGTCAAAATTTTATATAAAAAATTAAAAAGGTTGCTAATCGAGTTAACTACTTTTAAATTTATAGTTATTTTAATTTTCTTTAAATTTAAATTTTTATTAGATTTAATTTAATTTAGACTTAAATTTTCATAAGCTAATTTTAAATTTTGTAAAAAAAAAAATATTTACTTCCACTTTTCATTAGCAAATCCTAATCAAGTCATGAGAATCATATTATCAGATCTAGTCTGAAGTTATACAATAAGATACGAACCAATAAAGCAAGTAAGAAAAAATAGGTAAGCAACTAGAGCCAACTTGGCAAAATGGATAAGAACAAGCCACGCACGCACACGCACACATCATTTTCCATTTTGCTTGAAAAGGTGTTTGCATCCTGCAGATGCCACCTGCTATGTCTTCAATGGTGGAACGAGGCTACTTCTCTTTCCTTCTTTCCTTTCTGGCTCCAGTTGCCTGCTTGGTTTCCTGGAAAATTTCATGACTAGGAGTTTCTCTAATCATAGTCTCAAAAAGTTTTCAAAGTTCAGCTAATCTCGGACTAATTGACAGGGACCTTGTACATTGCAGCACCCACCAGCTTTTGTTTAATCCAATCTTATAGATTACGACTCTTGCCAGTAATGAGAAGTAGATATGACAGAAACTAGACCCAGTTTAATAATTAAAAGTTTGAATTAATCGTAATTCGAATTCGGTATACCAAAACGGTATTATTTTTATTCCAGGGTTGAGAATAAATGTCTCAGGTCTGTACATCAATCAGATGAGAATGACATTTCATCACGCTATGATCCTGAAGTGTCCTGAGAACAATTCAGCCTAAATGATAAGTATAAGAGCCAAGTATTGATCACGGTCCTATATGCTCCAACCCTACAATAACAACAGGAACACTTACAAATATAAGAATAAGTATATGTTTGGTTAGGCTTATTCTATTATAATTTTTGTTAGTAGAGTTTTTTTTGTAAGTTTTTTATGAGAAGAATTTTTTTAAGAAATCAATTAACTGTCATTTAAAAAAGAACTTTTTAAAAAGAGTTTTATAAAATAGACTGTTTAATAATACACAAATAAAAAGTACTTTTAATTTTAACTATATTTTACTTTATAATAAAAATTATTTATGCATATAAATATTATTTAAAGGATATTAAACTACAAGCAAAGCACAATATATTAATTATTATATAATTTTAAACCATATGAAATATAAATGAAAATATATCTATACAAATCTTTAATATGGATTATAACATAAGTAAAATTAATATAAAAATAGATATTAAAACATATAAAAAATCAAATAATATTATATAAATCTCAAAATAAATATTCAAGATAAATAAATATTCAAGATAAATAAATAGTTAAATACATAATAAATTATGCATTTTATTGTAATAGAGATGATGAGTTTGCAAGATAAACATTAAGATAGATTTGTGGGTATTGTGAGAATTATGTGTAAAACATAAGGATAGAAAGGACTAAAAAATAGACTCGTTAATTGATTTAAAAAATTTACCCAAAAAAGTCATTTGATAGGCTTTTTTGAGAAGTTTCAAATTTGAGTTTCTTAAAAAAATTATATTTTGGCTGCTAAAAAACCCATATCTATTAAAAAGTACTTTTTATTTTACAATAAAAGATATATTTTTCTTAAAAAAGGCTTTTGTGGTTGAAAAAGTACTTATTGACCTCTCAAAAGTTCATCCAAGCAGATACTAAATTATACCGCCATTACAATAAAGTAAATATATTAAATAAAAAATTAGAAAAGTACTATATATAATCAAAATATTAAAGTTATCTATAAAACAAATGACTCATAAGGAAAGTAAATAATTGAGAAAAACATTAAGAGCATTGGCTTACAATAACTAAGAGCACTAACAACATAAAGTTCTGCTGACACCTAGAGATCTGAAAATATTTGATAATACACAATCTTACTCGTAATTGATACAGAAGTTGATTCCGATACTGTTTTATAACAACCATTGACTTTACATTTCAGTAGAAGAAAAGTAATGATTCTCAGGAAAGTAATTCTATGTAGAAATGGAAAATTTGGGCAAGTTTTGTTCTTTGTTACAGAAACTTGTAAACCACAACTTGTAGACTGAGTCTGAATCTAATCAAATTTTAAGCTACTCAATGTCATCTCCGGTGATAAGCATAGTCATTGTCCTATAGATACCAAGTATCTCCTGCTAGTTTAAGAAGATAGAATTTGGTGAATGGTTACAAAACTTGACGTCTCTTTTCAAAGATTGTTGAAACTGATATGTCACTCAGATAGATATTCTTAAGAATGCAGCTGACGTTTAAGCTGAAGATAGATTAAGTTTAGATATCACATTTTCTACTTACTAATACACGTAATGGACGTCTAAATCATGCAAAACTACACACTCCAACAGTACGAGAAATGATAAGATTTTGAAACGATGATAGGTGCAGGCTTAACAATTCTAGCTGGTCCGACCCAAAGTTAGCGAGGTGGATTTCAATTGATTAAATCTCTCCAGATTTCGCATCACAACAGGATTATTATTGGGTTGTTGTTTTTATTGATATATGTATACTTATATAAGTATATTTAACATTAAGTTGACCAAAGAAGAAATAATCCAATGTAAAGCAAAAATGAAAAAAATGCTCGAGACTTAAATTGGGTTTAAAGAGTTTTATGATATTAATATATTATATGAAACAGTCCAATTCAATTGGCATATATTAAAGTATGCAAATAGGAAACATATTCTAAATACATCCATGAAGAGGTCTAATATTCAAATGTGATATATTTTCACGCTTTTTAGGGGTGGTCGAATTGGTAAAGTGGAGAGGTATAGGGTCAAAAGGTTCTGTGTTTAATTCTCCATACCTATACTCTTTCAACGGAGTGCAGGATATTACGTTAATTCGGAGGATTTGCCCAGTATGCATTTAAAGGATAACAAGGTTGCTCTGTTTTTTAAAAAAGTGATATACTTTCACATTTTACCAAAAATTAAGAGTTAATTATATTAGATTCTTTGGTTTAACTTTTTATTTCAACTTTTATATTTTAAAAAAGAGTGAGATGGTAATTATTTATAGTAAACATAATTTACAATATAAAAAATTAATAATTCCAAATGATATTTTTTAAAAAAATATTATTTATTTTTTGTTATATTTGATTAGTTTTATTTTTATTTTTAATTTTGATATGAGATTAGTTTAAATAAAAATTTACATCAATAGTTGAAATATAAAAAACTTGCACTTAATTTGGGTTAAGGCTCAAGGGCAGGTTAAAAATAATGTTCGGGGTTGGGCTCAAAATTCCTAAGCTAATTTGGGCTTGATCAAAATTTACAAAATTAACAGATCTTAATTAATACAAAATAGAATTTATGGCTACACAAATTGTTGAACGAAGTTCTAGATTTGGTCAAAAATGTTTAGTTTCATTATATGGAATTTTAATGAATTAGATTTACAAAATCACTAATTCTTACCTTTTCAATGCAAAGTAAAGTATTTAAGATGAATTTGATTTTTTTTAAATAATTTGATTTAATGACATTGTGAAAATGAGTCAAGTAAAACGATCTCATTTCAGTAAAGTATATTTGATACGTTCTAGTTTATTCAAGCTTCAAATTGGGCTGAATTTTAGAGCCCAAATTTGAAATTTAAAAAATTAAAATAAAATAAAACATATAATTTAATCAATTCGACTTTATCTTATTAATTATGAGTCGGATCAAAATATTATCCATAATTTTACCAAAGGTTAATTATGTATTGTTTTTAAGCAATACGAAACATGCCATTGTCAGATATATATATATAGTTGGTTATCTATGAGGTATCGCAGGAGAGTCTGAATTATGAGGAGACACCTTTAAGCCATCCACACTTAGATTAATACGTGCTAGAGTCGGATAGGTCCCTTGCGAGAAGTAAAGTTCTGACTCTAAGTTTTAAATGGCTATATACATAAGAGAAGTTCGAACCTACAATCTCAGTTAAGTCAAGAAATTCCCTTACCTACTTACCTACATTCCTAATCTATGTATATTGCTTTTTTTTTTTTTGAAACTGATACTATATTACTAATAAAATAGCCAAGAAAACCGAATCATCTGGACCAATCTATCCCCAAGTCGACAGACTGTCCCAGTATACCCAACCTAGATCCAGAAAATTGACGAAGAAAACTTGGCTGAATTACATCAAGAGAAGGACACTCAGAACAAGCGATGGTAGTCACAAATTGAGAAAAAACTGTTCCCCATGACACATTCCTAATTTATGTATATTGTTTTTTGGTCACTCTAAGCCTAGAAGGTCTCTCAACTCTTAACACGTTGTTTGTCCTCCTACCACATCTCAGTCGATTCCCGCCTTTCACGGCCAAGGCTTTGAAATCTTCTTCTTCATAACAAAACGTGTCTCATGTCCAACCCAATATTGAATGATTCTCATTCTCTTCTTCTTCTTCTTCTTAGTTTTCACTGCTGTGAGCTCTCTGCCTTCCTTTTTTGTTCCCTGTCGCAAGATCATCCTCCATTGATGCAAGCAAGGTAGATAGCTAGCTAGGTAGCAAGAAACAAAAGATAATGGAGAAGTACTTGAGAGAAAACTTCGAATTGGAAGCCAAGAGACCGACTGAGGAGACTCTGAGGAAATGGAGATCCGCTGTTTCTGTCGTCAAAAATCCTCGACGTAGGTTTCGAATGGTTGCAGATCTCGCCAAACGAGCCGAGGCCGAACGAAAACGCAAAAAACTTCAGGTCAGATTGGCTTTCTACAACTTGAGCGACTATTCCAAGTTTGTGTGGGAATCTGATTCTTTATGTTCGTATTTGTCTGCTCTAGCTTTCCCGATCTTCTTAAACACGTAATTTACGAGTTATTTGGTACCTTTTCGACCTTGGAAACTGTAAATTTGCCATGGACAGCGACATGACACAGGAATGCTCAAAAGTTCAAAACACAAGAAGAAAATAGAGTTTACATGAATTTTCATGGAAACCTCACTGACATGAACATGACAAGATGTATACATTGTGGACTTATAAGAAAGTTCTATGCGTCAATACGAAACCATCACTCACGATTACGTAATACGACCTGAACTTGGAAACGTAATGCAGTTAAGAGTGGAAATACTGATTTTCTAAGCCTTTTGTGAAGACCATATTAATTGAATAGTGTTATAAGTTTTGAAATCTTTCTTTCCTTGCCCGGCAAGTTATTGTGGATTTTCCGGGAAATTTCTGTATGATATCTGTTTTTAGCCCCACCTCTTAACTCGTCTACAAAATAAATGTTATCAGTAAGAGCTTGGAAAAGTTGACGATGTCAACTTGACAGAAGTGCATGATCCCGACACTATATATAGAAAGGCACATCCTCGATGAAATTACTATGACAGCCGATGAGTTATAGGTATTTAGTGGCATCCATGTTCGTCGGAGGAAGAAAAATGGAGAACATTGCTTTCCACATTTCAGGCTTTTGTTTTTTGTGGCTCGCTAGATGTATTAGAAGGGTCCTAATTATAAGAAGACACTTTTAAGCTATCCACGCTCAGACTAATCTCCGCTCAAGTCAGATAAGTTCCTTGCGAGAAGTAAAGCTCTAATCCCAAGTTTTAAACAATTGCATACATGAGGGGAGTTCGAAACGGCAACCTCGCTTAACTCAGAGAGCCTTTGTATAGAATAACGGTAAAAACTTGCTTTGTGGTTGTTAAACGAGATGAAGACATACCGATATAAGTTAGCAAAGCTAAATATAAACGTACGTATGTCTTCCGTTAACAGTGTTTATATTGTCTATGTTGCATAGATTTTAAGTTTGTTTTCTTTTAAGAGTATAGGCATATCAGAGCTCCGAAAGATACAGATAAAGTTCCTGAAAATGGCTATGTATATATGAACCTGCCATTAACGTATGTAAAAGTGATACAGGAAAAAGAGAAGGAAAATGGGATTTCTTCTTGGAAGTAACTGTGATAGAAGTGATGACCACGTTACCATGTCTTCTTTCATTTTCCCTTTTCTCAAGTAGTGTTAGCCCAACCAATCTATTCCCAGTTCCTCCATTGATGGAGACCTGAGGAATGCTTTTTATTTTCTAATAATGAACCCATGTTCACAGAGTCTTATGTCTATGTACGTGTACTTGTGATGAGCGTACATGTTCTGAAGGGTTGGTTCACGGAGTCCAAATCTTCTGTCCAATTTTATGATATCTTATTTTGTTCCATGAATCACAACCATTTATTTATGTGGATCTCGCGTAAATAAACGTGAAACTCATATAAATGAATGACTGAGATTTATAAGACAGAATAAGATACTATAATATTGGATAAAGGATCCTGTCCCTGGTTTACGTACTTTGGCTCAGGATTCTTGATGATTTGTGAATGCTTCATAATCTTTATTGAAAGGAGAACTGGGCCTTATAAAGGCTTACAAACAAACATTACTAACTTAACAACTTAATAGAAAAACTAGGAAATAAATCAGCAAAAAATCTTGACCAAGAGTCACTTGCTAACCAACTCATAATCTTCTCCGTGATCTTTTCAGATAGGATTAACAGCTTTGAATCAGTCTTCAACACTTCCCCTTAATTCAAAGTTAGTAATAAACAAACAGTTCATTAATTCTTCAAATTTTGTCCGTGGTAAAGCTTTTGTAAATATGTTTGTTAGCTTATCAGAATACTTGTAGAATTTCACCTTGATTTTTTCTTCAACAGCAAGCTCTCGAATAAAATGATGCTTGATCTCTATATGATTTGTCTTACTATTCATCACTGGATTTCTGGTCATAGTCACAACTGAATTATTGTCACAGAAAGCCTGTAGTTACTTCTGGTTCAAGTCATTAAGAAGTCTCCTTAACCATACTGCTTGTTAGGCAACTGTAGTAGTTGCAACGTACTCAACCTTTGTTCAAGATGAAGCTACAATTTGTTGCTTCTTAGATGCCCAATTAATTGCTCCTTATCCTAGCACAACAATTTCCTGATGTGCTTTTCCAGTCATTTATGAATGTTGTCCAATCGTTTTCAGAATATCCAACCAATACAAATTCACTTGCCTTCACATACCAAATTCCAAGTTCTTTGGTCTTAGCTACAAACCAAAGTATCCTTTTAGCTACTCCAAAATGTTGCTTTGTTGGATTGTGCATGAACCTTGAGATCAATCCAACAACAAATCCCAACTCTGGATGTGTTTGTGTGAGATAAATGAGTTTCCCAACTAGGCTTCTGTACTTTTTTGCATCTGTCATCCCTATGCCATCATCTGCAACCAACATTTCATTTACGTTCATTGGAGTTGCTGCAACTTTGTAATTCATAATACCAAACTGCTTCAAAAAATCAGCAGCATATTTCAGTTGAGACAAGAATATACCTTTTTCAAATTGCTTGACCTCTAAGCCTAGGAAATAACTGAGTTTTCCCATATTTGTCATCTCAAACGTGCTCTTCATGAGCTCGTGATCCTGTATATATCATGTCATAAACATATAAACTCACTATGATAACATCTTCATTCCCTTACCTTTTTACAGATAAGGTTGACTCATTTAAAATTCTCTTAAATTCATTCTGATAAAAGAATTCATCAATTTTGCTATACCATATCCGAGGAGTCTGTTTTAAACCATATAATGCATTGTTTAATCTGTAAACTTTGTCCTCTTCTCTTGTAATCACAAAATCTTCAGACTGCCCCACGTACACTTTTTCTTTCAAATTAGCGTTAAGAAATGAAGATTTGACATCAAACTAAAAACCAGTCCATTGTAATTATACAACTAATGCAAGAATCAACCTTACTGTTTCAAACCTTGCTAGAGGTGAGAATGACTCATCAAAATCTACTCCTTGCTCTTGCACGTATCCTCGAGCTACTATTCTAGCTTTGTGCTTCCTCATACTACCATCAAAATGATACTTTGTCTTGAATATCCACTTCACGCTAATTGTCTTCTTTCCTTCAGGTAACTCTGATAATTTCTAGGTTTGGTTTCTTTCAATTGCCATCAGCTCCTCTTTCATTACTTTTTTCCAAACTTCACTCTCCAATACAGCTTCTACACATATTGGATCTTCTGCAAACATTGCAAAGGTGCAGTTATCATCATGTCCTTCAATCCCATACTTCTTCTTAGGAATGAAGCCACACTGACTTCTATGCACCTAAGGTGCCTCTTCCTCACTCTGTGATGTATAATTCTGTTAGGATCTTCAGGAGAGAGAGAGAGGATTATTCTAGAAGGAGTTAGTTATAACCGTATGTACCTAGGGAGGTTATAAAAGGGGGGAATAGAAGTAGGGAGGGAAAGGGAGAATATTTGTGAGAAGAGTGATAGAAAGTTTATCACCTTCTGAGGAGCTTATTCAGCTCTGGTTAGGAGCAAATCTGCTCTGGTAGGGAGAAATACTATATTTC
>JANZLD010000009.1:52377783-52393939 GCA_026413575.1 Erythroxylum carthagenense | reverse complement strand
AAAGTGGAGTTGCCTATGTTCGATGGTTCAGATCCAATAGGGTGGATTACGAGAGCAGAGATGTACTTTGAGGTTCATGATACCTCAAAAACAATCAAAATGAAGCTGGCTCTTCTGAGCATGGAAGACTCAACTATACACTGGTTCAACCTACTACGAGAGACGGAAGCAACTCTGGATTGGGAGAAATTTAAGAGGGCTTTGATTGACCGCTATGGAAGAAGGAAATTCGACAACCCATTTGAGGAGCTATCAGACTTGCGACAGATTGATTCGGTGGAGGAGTACATAGAAGCTTTTGAGTTCATCTCATCGCAGGTGGGTCGCCTACCCGAGGAACAATACATGGGATACTTCATGAGTGGGTTGAGGGCTGATATTCGTCGAAGGGTGAGGACATTTGGGCCGGTAAATCGATATCAGTTGATGAAAATAGCTAGGGCAGTAGAGGAAGAAGTCATCGGAGATGGGGGAGGAATCGAACATTCCAGACTTCGCACAAGTATCTGGATGCCACATCGAGGGAACTCTTTTAGGGGTGGGTTGCGGGTCAGCCCGCATCGTAGAGAAGTGGAGCACCCACACCCGATGGGTCGTGGCCAGATGGTGGATGAGTATGGGTCGGGCAGGACTCGGGAGCCTTACGGGTTACAACCCAACCCCCATGCGCAGAACAGAGGTGGAGTATCCACCCTCGCGACGCCGGCCAGACGACCGGACGGTGATCGAAGGGGCCCGACGGAGAAGAATAAGGGTTTGCGGCATCTCTCCTATCACGAACTCATGGACCGAAAGGCCAAGGGCCTTTGCTTCAGGTGCAGGGAGAGGTTCCACGCTCTCCACCAGTGCATTGAGAAACAGCTGCGACTCTTGATTTTAGATGACAATGAAACGCTGAATGAGGATGGAGAGATCATCTCTTTGGAGGTTGAATCCGAAGAGGAGGGAGAGATAGCATTAGAATGTCGAGCTATGGGAGTCTTCGGTGTGAGGAAGACCGAGACAGTGACGCCTGAAATGAAAACCATGAAGTTGAAGGGAAGACTACATGGAGTGCCTATTGTGGTTCTGGTTGACAGTGGTGCCAGTCACAACTTCATTTCACCCGAGCTAGCCAGCGACCTTGGACTGCATATAGGAACGAGTCGAGCCTTGGGAATCATATTGGGGGATGGTCATTGGGTGGCTACAAGAGGAAGGTGTATGGGAGTGCCTATTCGGTTAGGAGAAATGGAGTGGAAGATAGACGCTTATGTTCTAGATTTAGAAGGAATGGATATGATCTTGGGAATGGCTTGGTTACAAACATTAGGAAAGGTCATGGTGGATTGGAAGGAGATGTCCATGCACTTCCGACATGAGGGACGACAGGTCCAACTTGGGGGCAATGCAGGACTTCAGATTACGCCAGAGAAAGGAAAAGGGAACAATGAAGATAGAGGCTCAACACAACAAGGATTGTTCAAAGGGAAGGGTCAAACAGTGGCACAAGCTACAGGGGAGGATGCATATGTGAATTGGAGTTATTTTCCTCACTTCAGCCTTGAGGGCAAAGCTGCTCTTCAAGGAGGCGGCAATGTTAGGATCTTCAGGCGAGAGAGAGAAGATTATTCTAGAAGGAGTTAGTTATAACCGTATGTACCTAGGGAGGTTATAAAAGGGGGGGGAATAAAAGTAGGGAGGGAAAGGGAGAATATTTGTGAGAAGAGTGACAGAAGGTTTATCACCTTTTGAGGAGCTTATTCAGCTCTGGTTAGGAGCATATCTGCTCTGGTAGGGAGAAATACTATATTTTTCTACGTTAGTGGTGTATACACCATAGTTATACTGCAATAATATAGTAATACTCTGTTATTCTAAGGGCTGGTTCCTAACAAATTCTGTGGAGACTGAGATCCATCACTGACTTCTTGATCTCCTTTAATTTCTTTATTAAAAGTCTCCAGCTGATCCTCTTAAGATGCATCCGAGATTGGGATCTCCTTATTATCTACTTCCTCATAATTCAACTTCTCATCACATTGCACATTCCTACTCACAATTATTTTCTTCTTTTTTGGATCAAACAGTCTATATGCGTTTGAATAGGAGCTATAGCCAACAAAAATGTATTTCTTTGTCTTTAAGTCAAGTTTATGCCTATGAGAATTTACCAAAGAACAGCACAATGAACCAAAAATTCGAAGATGACCACCTGAAGGCTTAAAATTAAGCCGGGCTTTAAATGGTGTGTTGTTCCATACAGCTTTTGTAGGAGAAAGATTGAGCAATTACACTGCAGTAGTCTACATTTCAGCCATTTTTTTCTTCTCCATTTCCTGCAAAGAATAACAATAAAAACTTGCTTTGTGGTTGATGTTAAACCAGATGAAGACATACCGATATAAGTCGTACTTGTGATTAGTGTACATGTTCTGAAGGGTCGGTTCGCATACTTTGGCTCAGGATTCTGATGGGATCAAAACCTCAACTTACTTTAAATTTCAGAAAAAATGCTAAGTCAGGAGTCAGTGTTCGATGTCCCAGGAGAAAAAAAAAAGGAAGAAAGGCTAG
The DNA here is from genome assembly GCA_026413575.1 of Erythroxylum carthagenense. Classification (NCBI taxonomy): domain Eukaryota; kingdom Viridiplantae; phylum Streptophyta; class Magnoliopsida; order Malpighiales; family Erythroxylaceae; genus Erythroxylum; species Erythroxylum carthagenense. Next base: position 52,391,386 of record JANZLD010000009.1, on the reverse strand, counting down.
ATAGATTATGCTTCTCTGTAGTTTAAATCAACATCTAACCAGGAACTGTTCTCTCATAAGTTCTTCATTTTTTCCAGGAAAAGATTCGTGTAGCTCTGTATGTGCAGAAAGCAGCATTACATTTCATTGAAGGTATGATCTATAGCAGCTTAAATCACTAGTTAATTCATCTTCAAAATCTTACCAGATTTTATTATTTGATGCAGCTGTTAATCGATTAGAGTCAAAGCCCTCTGAAAATGTAATGCAAGCTGGTTTTGCCATCGAAGCAGAAGAACTTGCATCAATTGCTCGAACCCAGGATATAAAGAGCTTGGAATCTTGTGGTGGGATTGAAGGATTAGCAACAAGAGTCTCCGTGTCTTTGGATCAGGGGGTTTCCTCCAGGGAAATATCTAACAGGCAAAACATTTATGGACATAACCAATATGCAGAGAAACCTCCAAGGTCTTTTTGGATGTTTGTGTGGGAAGCACTTCATGATCTCACACTGATAATTCTTATTGTGTGTGCTGTTGTCTCCATTGGAGTAGGGATTGCCACTGAAGGATGGCCAAAAGGTATGTACGATGGGCTAGGAATAGTACTTTGTATTTTTTTGGTAGTCATAGTTACTGCAGTCAGTGACTACAAGCAATCACTTCAATTTAAGGCGTTGGATAAGGAGAAGAAGAATGTAATTGTTCAGGTGACTAGAGAAGGTAGCAGACAGAAGGTTTCAATCTATGATCTGGTGGTTGGAGATATTGTTCATCTATCAATTGGAGATCTTGTCCCTGCAGATGGTTGCTTTATATCGGGAAATAACTTGTCGATTGATGAATCCAGTTTGTCGGGTGAGAGTGATCCGGTAAACATAAGCAAAGAGAGGCCTTTTCTTCTATCAGGAACCAAAGTGCAAGATGGGAGTGGAAAAATGATGGTAACAGCAGTCGGTATGAAAACTGAATGGGGTAGGTTGATGGCTACTTTGAGCGAAACCGGAGAAGATGAGACACCGCTGCAGGTGAAACTTAACGGGGTTGCAACCATTATTGGGAAAATTGGGTTAGCGTTTGCTACCATGACGTTCATAGTACTTCTCGGAAGATTTCTCATAGAGAAGGCTGATCATCATCAGCTTACCAAATGGACCATTAGTGATGTTCTGCAGCTTCTGAACTTTTTTGCAATTGCAGTGACTATAATTGTTGTTGCAGTTCCTGAGGGGCTCCCACTAGCAGTGACACTAAGTCTTGCATTTGCAATGAAGAAATTGATGAGTGACAGGGCGCTTGTGAGGCATCTTTCTGCTTGTGAAACAATGGGTTCTGCTAACTGCATTTGCACAGATAAAACTGGGACATTAACTACAAATCATATGGTGGTAAGCAAAATATGGATATGTGACCAAATAAAACCAGTCAAAAGCAGTGATAATAAAGAAGTTCTGATGTCCTCTTTCCCTGAAGAAGTGTGTGGCATCCTCTTGCAGTCTATATTTCAGAACACTGGTGCAGAGGTGACCAAAGGAAGAGATGGGAAGACCAATATATTGGGGACTCCAACAGATACAGCAATCTTAGAGTTTGGAATACTCTTGGGGGGTGATTCCAAGATCCATCGCAGGGAATCTGATATAATAAAAGTTGAACCATTCAATTCTGTCAAAAAAAAGATGTCTACTCTTGTTTCTCTGCAAAATGGTGCTGGGTTTCGAGCGTTCTGCAAGGGTGCATCAGAAATAATTCTGAAAATGTGTGACAAGGTCTTAAGTAATGATGGTAAATCTGAGCAGTTATCTGAAGAACACAGAAAGAGAATATCAGATGCCATTAATGAGTTTGCCTGCCAAGCTTTGAGAACCCTGTGCTTGGCGTTTAAAGATATGGGAAACACTGGTGATAGTATTCCTGAAGATAACTACACACTAGTAGCTGTTGTTGGTATTAAGGATCCAGTACGTCCTGGAGTTAAGGAGGCTGTTAAGACTTGTTTAGCGGCTGGGATCTCTGTTCGTATGGTTACTGGAGACAACATTAATACTGCAAAAGCCATAGCTAGAGAATGTGGGATCCTGACAGATGATGGTTTGGCGATTGAAGGGCCAGATTTTCGCAAAAAAAGCCCTCAGGAAATGGAAGAGATAATACCAAAACTTCAGGTCTTGGCAACTGTTCAACATTCGTGATCTCTATTAACTGAGTGAATCTTTTCTTGAGATGTCTTAAGTTATGAAATGCAGGTTATGGCACGATCTTTACCTTTAGACAAGCACACACTGGTGACCAAATTGAGGCATGTGTTTAAAGATGTTGTTGCTGTTACCGGTGATGGAACTAATGACGCTCCGGCTCTGGCTGAGGCGGACATTGGTCTTGCTATGGGAATAGCAGGCACAGAGGTTTATTCAACTCTCTGAATTTGCAATCTTGGAATTGTTTTATTCTTAAGCTAAGCTTCAACATCAGTTTTTTTCTCAAACCATCACCTGCAGGTTGCAAAGGAGAGTGCTGATGTGATCATAATGGATGATAATTTCTCAACTATAGTGAATGTAGCCAAATGGGGTCGATCAGTTTATATAAATATTCAGAAGTTTGTCCAGTTCCAGTTAACAGTAAATGTTGTTGCTCTTATGCTGAACTTCATTTCTGCATGCATCACAGGTTCGTGAATATCTCCCCTTCTTCTCAAAGTTCCCTTCTCTTGGAGTAGTTCTTGCTCAGAAATCTGAAAATTATGCTACTTCACTCTCAGTTGCAAGAAAAATTTCATGATATGTTTCTAAATTTACACCTATGGATCAGGGAATGCTCCGCTTACCACTGTTCAGTTGCTGTGGGTGAACTTGATAATGGACACTCTTGGAGCATTGGCATTAGCCACAGAGCCTCCTTATGAGGGACTAATGAAAAGGCCTCCAATCGGTAGGAACGCACGTTTCATCACCAGGGTTATGTGGAGGAACATCATAGGACAGAGCATTTATCAGATCATTGTACTTGTGATCCTCCAATTTGATGGGAAACGGCTTCTAAAGCTCTCCGGTTCTGATGCTACAATTACCTTAAATACTGTCATATTCAACGCCTTCGTTTTTTGCCAGGTTTCCATAGTTAAATCTCAAGATGATATGCTTTTCTCGTTTAACTTGTTTCAGTAATGCTAATCTTTACTTCTATATCAGGTGTTCAATGAAGTAAACAGCCGAGATATGGAGAAGATAAATGTCTTCAGAGGTGTCCTGGAGAGCTGGGTTTTCTTGGGTGTTATGTTCTCCACAGTTGCTTTTCAAATCGTGATAGTAGAGTTGCTAGGCACGTTCGCTAGTACTGTGCACCTGAACTGGAAGTTATGGTTGATCAGTGTCCTAATTGGAGCAGCAAGCTTACCTGTTGCTGTGATCCTGAAATGCATTCCTGTTAAAGTAAGCAAATGCAGTGAAGTTCAGAAGCAAAATGATGGTTACCAACCTCTTCCAAGTGGCCCAGAAATGGCTTGAAACCTGATGGATCACACTTATCTCGATCATCAAACCTTTTGGCACGTTGACCTTTCATGGATCTCCATGTATTGGTGTTTCATTCATCTCTCAAGCAACATCCTGCACAGGAATGACCAACTTGGAACCATCATGTGCATCCATAAATTCTACACTATTACAATCTCTTTAGGAAAATTTTATGTTTGAAGTTAAACAGGGTCTTTAAATTCATGACATCTCGTGTTTTTCTCGAGATCAGAAAGGTTTATTAAGTATTTTCAGGATTATATTTACAAATTCTGATCCTTAGATAATCGTGATTCTTTGTTCTGATATAAATAGAACACTTGTCTGAGGAGCCTTTCTCCATCGGCTTCAGTATTTCCATTCATCTCTTTCTCTCTATTTATAACCATTTAAACCGTACAATCTTCTCATCCTCTGCTAATGTAAAACATCAATTCCAGAGTGCTTTAACCCCAAATCGTCATATTTCGGAATTGAATAATGAGCTTATACAATACAGTAAAAACAGACAGTTTCATTAGACAATATCAGGGCCTAAAACCCTTGAAGCTTGACCAAAATTCTAATTCCATACAACAAAGTTTCATCCATTTCAGACGTCTAAAAGTTACATGCTCCCCAGCAACTTCACTGCAATCACTTGTATGCCTTAAAATCAGAAACCTGCAACTCATGTAAGCTAAAATGGAAGCTTCTTTGCTGGCAAACAAAGTCAAGTTCAATGAATGAAGGAATGAGATGGAACAATATTTGGTTGCCACCTCAGAGCTTTTAGTAACCAATTGTGAAGTTTCGAAATCCAAACTTGCTATTTTGTTACATGTATGTATACGTTGTTGACCACGGAAAAAAGAATGCCTATGTGATCAAGGTTTTTGACCAAGGAGTGATGGTCTGTAGAAAACATGGGATTGTGCAATCTCAATACGATCTCTTGGATCGTTCATTGTTTCATCTGTTAGGGCTTGAAGGATGGCCTTCACTCGAAACTCCCTGAACGGACAAAAATATTAAATGAATCAGAGTGCACCTCTAGACCATACTTGGCAATGAATTGAAAAGAATGGATGAGCATCTTATGCAAAGTCAGGTTCATGCCACTTGACTTGAGGCAGAGAATCTAATAAAAGGATAAGGTGATGTTTGAGATGAACAAATGAATTTATTTGAAATAATAAAGGCAAGAAAATACCTTGATATAAGAATTTTATATAGCATCTTCAATATGGGGCAAAGCTCAACCGGAGCTACTGGCTTGTTTTCTTCAGGATGTAGGACACTTAATGAAGACTGGTTAAGCAGCTCATAAAATGCTTTCACTGCAGAGACACCCTGCAATGGCAGTGGTAGAAGTCTTAAGTGATTCTTCAAGGTTAAACATCAAATTAGTCTGAGAAGATGACTAAAAGATGATCAATGCCTAAGATTTATCCATGTTCAAATCAGAAGAAGCATCATTATAGTTTAACAAGCTAGAGCATTCCTATTCACCATAAATAGGAGAGGCAAAAATCAATACCTGAATCATCCCCTTACCCTTGATGCTATCACCCATCTCAAGGGTCAACTCCCCTTTGGCCAACTGTTGACCATACCATGCATTACGACCTTTAAGTAAGGTAACATAAGTATCAGCCAACAGCGGGCCAGCAAGTCTTTCAGGTTCTTCTGCCAACAAATGTGTGATAAATATCATCTCTGATGTGCAGTGTGCAAAGTACACGGATTTACTGGTTGCACTCTCATTGGTTAGAGCAGCTACCATCCCTGTAAATTTGAGATTTGACGTCAGCAAGTAAAAGACTCCCCTGTTGAAGACTACACACCATTTTCAAATGATATAATCGGACGAGTAATTCCCCTCTTAACTATCAGATGAAAATCAACTAAAAAGATCCTAGCATTGTTCAGGGGAAGAAAAATGCCACACTATTTCGTGTTTCAAGGCTCAGCCATCAGCAATACAAGGTTTAGACATAATAATTAATTCAATCTACAAGTTCAACATATGAGTAGGCAAATCCTACCAGCTCCAATGGCATAAACATTTTTCAAGCCACCCATAATTTCATGAGTAACAAGATCGCCGTTATCCCATACTATAAAGTGAGGCTGTCTCAAAAAATTTGCCAATGGTTTCCTCCACTTTTCTGCTCCACATATTCGAGCATTAGCATATTCCTTGTTGTAAATTTCAGCAGCAATGTTGGGTCCTCCAAGATAGAGAATGTTCTCCATTGGAACTCCAGCTGAAAAGCACGATGTTAGCAACAACAATAGGTACAAAATCCATACGTAAATGGACCAATAAAATGCTTGATTATGCAAAATAAATAAAGGAAATTGATATTACTTGCTCGATTGATCATTTGTGTGGGAGTTATAATGCGTGTCTCCGGATCCAGCTCTGCCTCTACACCTTTAGCCAGAGAGATTATTATTGGCACAGTAATCCTTTCCTTCCAATACCAACTGATCTCCTCAAAGATCTCCTTTGTTTCAGTTGATGGCAATCCGTTTATGACAATATCAGCATCCCAAACAGCTTCCTGCAAGTTGGTCACGACTTTCAAAGGGCAAAGAGGGGTCTGTATCATATTCAAGCAAAAGCCATCTTTCAAAATCTCATCTGCAAACAAGGTTCTGTCACCTAATCTTGCCTCAACATACTTTAAATACGCGCAACGCCTAATCAATCTCCTTAAGACATCTTCCCTTGAATTTATCACTTCGAACAACTGTTCAGCAGTGGCCTTATCAACCGTCCTACCATGCCTCCTCCAAATCCTTATCAGAACCTTTTCTCTTAGATGGCCATAGCCATCTTGCAATAAAGCAGTAAAGACACTGCCCCAAGCACCAGCCCCAATTCCCACTATCCTCAACGGATCACCTTCTGCCTTGCCCATTAAGGCTCGAAGCTCATCAAGCTTTTCTTCTATGGAGCCATTCAAGTTCTGACAATTTTGAGTTAACCCATTTGAATAAACAGCATTAATTACAACTCGAATATTCTCAACCATCTTCTCCTTTCAATTACACTCCTCGTTGGGCAAATAAAAACTAATTGCTCAGTACCAATGCCAACACAAGAACCCTTTTATTATGTCCTAGTAAAGCAGTTTTTAACCAATCACTATATGCCACAAAACAACCCAATTGCAAACTCTACCAAAGCGTATGGAAGCAAAAACAATATATACCTTCCTTAAGATAATCCAAAAAGATTATGCAGGTGAAGTTTGTCACCAAACCAGTCCTTCTCAGCCGACCGTTGACTCAAACCTTTCAAAACGCTGTAACACATAGCAAGAGAAGACGATTTTTAAAATGGGTTATTTCGCCGCAAGAGTTCGAATCATTTATACATTAGCATCAAGCAGGCAAAAGAACCCAGATAAGTAACTCGCAGACCAAAAAAGTCAAGAACCCAACTTTGATAACTCAGTCAACAACTTTGGTGATCTAACCCCACCAAATCAGTCAAACAGAAACGAAACAATGCCGAACAAAAAGGACCCGAAAGTAAAACCAACCTCCCTCTGTCGGTTTCCACAACGCGGTGATGCGGGTTGTGTTTAGTCCCGGTTACGTCAGAAACTTTCCACTCCCACCAAATACAAAAATGGGCAGCCAATACCAACTCGACACGAACGAAGCTTGATGATACACTTGATAAGAAACAGTGTCCTGAAATGGAGGGAACGAAACAGTAGTAAAGCGCAATGTTATGCCCTCGTATAGCGAAACAGTAGCGCAACAGAGAACCAAAATTTGGGATACGTTTCTTGGAAGTAGTGACTGAACAGAGACGATGTAGAAGGAGAAGCACGGAGATAGTATATAAGAAGAGCAAAACATGAAGTAAAAATGCGTGATGAGGTTGGGTCAGTGTGTGCTCTCTCTTGAAGACAGGGCCGTTATTGATGGGGAAAGTTATTAGCTGGAACGTCCAACTAACTTTGATACTTTAGTCGTTGGCGCATTCAATTATAAGATATGAGCAGAGATGGTAATGGACCAAGATAGACGGCCAATGGCTCGAGTAGGGATGTTATTTCAGTTAGTTTCAGATTGGCCATTCCAATCCACAGCCAATAAGTCAGACCTAAATTGACCGAAATTTAGGTCAGATTAAGCTCGGCAGAGATGTTAATGGGTCGAGTCAAATGATCTATGACTCAAGCAAGGGTTGTATTTGAGCCCGGTTCCAACTTGGCCTATTCTAACCCGAAGTCAATGAATAAGTCTCAAGTTGACTCAGTCGGAAGGTAGGTTAGACGAAGTAGAGATGGTAATGAAACGAGTCAGGCAACTTACCACTCAAGTAAGGATGGTATTTGAGGGATAGTATTTGAGTCTGACTCTAACTTGGCCCATTCCACCCCAAAATCAATAGGTCAAGGCCGGGCTGAGTAGAGAAGGTAATGGACTGAGATGGATGGCCTATGACTCGAGTAGGGATGGTATTTGAGTTTGGTTCTAGCTTGTGTCGTTCTGGGCTGAAGTCAATAGGTCATGTCCGACTAAATTTGAGGTTTCACATAATTGCAAAAAGATCTTGTCAGATAGAGTCAAATCGGGCTAAAGCTCAAGTTTGGCCATCTTGTGTCGTGTTGGACTTGTGCTCAGGTCTGATTGGGCTTAAGTTTAGGCCTAATTCTCTGGGACTGATTAGGTCTTGGGCCTAAGCAAGATTTGGCCTGCTCCTATCCATTGTCAGCTTGGACTTGAGTTTAGTTTGACGCTTTTTTCTTTAAGGCTTAATTGAGTTTAAAATTTTCAAATAATTGAGTCATTTAAAATTTGATAGAGTTTTAAATAAATAATATTATTTTATAATAATCAAATTGGCCAACTCTTTCAAGCTAGAATTTAATTCTAAATACATTTAACTTATAAGTTAAAAAGCTTTTGATTTCACTTAAAACAATATATTCTACAAAGTTGAAACTCATGTGGGTCATTTAGAAAGAGCCTCTCTACTAGTTAGGAATAAGAGTGCGTATTATTGAATCTTTTCAAATTTCGCGTAAGTAAAATTCTGTTAGATGTTGTCCTCGTCGTTGTTGTTTAAGTTGAAACTTAATTTGAAAATGTCTAAATCATTTCATTAAAAATTTAACCCTGTTTAAATTTTAAATATATATAAAAATTCTAAAATTATATTATTGAGTCAAATTTAAAAAATTTAAATTAAATTATTTTCGAGTTTGATCGAAACTTGTTTTGAATAGGTGGAAATTAATTTTAATTTTTAATTGAGTCAATTTTAAATTTTCTCAAATTAAAATATGTTTAATTTAGTCAAAACTTAATTTAAATAAATCTAAATCATTTCATTAAAAAAATACATAAATAAGATGATTAAAAATATAGTCTAAAAATATTTTGAATCAAGTACTACGGGCTTAGGTACTTGATGTTAGGTCCACAGGTTGAAAGTTAAACCCGAGATTAGGCCAGCCCACACCAGTACAAATTTAACCTTAGGCCAGCGTCCAAACAGGACCCAAAGGCGAAATCGTTTTGCTTGCCGGGAAACCTGTTGGCTCTGCGGGGACATCATCAGAACAATACACTTCGCTTCGTAGCCGATAACTAAAATGTCTTCAGGAAGCAGGAAATCAGTTTCACTCCGAGAGAATTGACCCTGTTATGGTCGCTAGTAACGGATTCCTCACGTTAGAGAAGGTGTTCACGCCTGTTTCATGCTGTTTGTGGTTTCATGGAGCAACAATTGGCGCCAATCCTTAATGGTAAAGTCTCAGGTAAGAGAAAATTAAGCTACTTGAGTTAATTCAAAAACGGATTTTCTATTAACAGATTGCTGATTGTTGATGCGTGTGAAACAGGGACTTGGGGTTGGGATTAAGCCATTCAGTTGTCGAAGATGGTGGTTGTGGGATATTCATGAAAAACGTTGCATTTGTGTGGTAAAGTTTCTTTCTTGAATTATTAGCAGACAAATTGTTCTCTACGGAGGGAATTGGAGCTTGGTTTAGGGCTCTGCAATTGGTGATCATATCGGTGTTTAATGCTTTGAGGGTTGTGTTCTCTTTGAATGAGACACCTATCTTGGGTCTTTGAACTTCTTGCTTAGCTTATATTGGTTGGGATATCTTGAGAGTGCTTTTGATGATTGTTATACTGTTAATTGTCAACAGCCTTATAGTGGGAAAATAGAAAATCATGAGGTGTTTTACTAAGAGCTAGTGGGATATCTTCAGAAAAGGATGCTAGATTTTGCAATCAGGGAGTGGGGTGGAAGAGCAGCATTATCTTCTTTTTATTGTTTCTTATCAGTTCCTGACATTGATTATATTCAAAGTTGAGTACAGTTCGACTTTTGTTTTGCTCAAATAGGAAGAATAAGGAACTTCTGTTTTTTTCTTTTCATTGAATACGGCTTTTTGTGGATTCTGGAAGGGAAGAGGTAAAAGGTGACGAAAAAGTTGCTAGCATTGGCTGTTTCCTTGTCCGATTGGATTTGTGAATTAAGAATTCCATGAATGACTTTGGAAGACTCAATCATCTATTATGCAATATGATAGATGCTTTGATATTTGAATTAATTCGCATGCCTCGTTTTGCAGTCGCTAAGGAATGGAGATGGTAATTGATGAAAGCAATATTGATATATTTAATCTAACATGCTTTTCTGTTATTCTGTGAACACAATTTTCCTATTAGCAAGATGAATTTTCTGATGTAACCTGTATTCTGTCCCAAAAAAAAGAAAAGTTACAGAGTTGCTGTATCATAAAGTAATTCGAATGGATGAAATTTAAACACGGAGCTTTCATCGGAAGAATCTTAACCAAACGCACCTATCACTGTGGAATTTCAATGCTGGAACATCCACCATTTGTGTTGTCCCCATCATTTTGAATGTTTACAACATTAGCTCCAATCTTGGGAAGTTCATAGGGTAGTTGTAAGACTTGAAGCTGTTTCTGCTTCATAGTTCTTTTCTAAATAGTTGATTCTTTATTCATCACTTTTACGTATGTCAATGTTACAATGATGAGATGTTTGATTTTAGTTGATTCTGTCAGTTAATGACCTTTTTGTTGCTTTTTCAATTTTCAACACCATATACTTCAGTGAGTGAACGGTAGACCGCAGTTGAAAGTGTGAAGATATAGTCTTCATAACTATCTTTCATAACAAAAGCAGATGTGCTGTACTAGCCCCAGATTCTGAGTTCTTATTCCTTTGGTGTGACTTTAACTACTTACTTTTATATTCTATGTCCCGAGAAAGATATTTGAGGAATGCATCATCAAGCACGTGAAGGATTCTGTTTCAAGTTAGTCTCAGCATGTTTAAAAATTGGACACGAAGAGGCTTATGAAGGTCAACACTTTGTTGTGCGCTCTTTTCCTTTTCTCTTTTGTTTCTGTAAGATGTTACAAAATGAATGACTTAGGTACATAATAATTACCTGTTGAATCTTGTTACATGGATACCCTACCTATGCAGCTATGCTAGATCCTCTTAGTGCGAATAGTCTGAAATCAAAGGGTTAGTTTCTCTGGAGCAAGTATAGGATGCCATTTCTTATGGATTGATTGAATGGCGGCTGAAAGCAAAGGTTAATCTGCTTAATAAATGAATTCTTGGAAGTAGCTATATCTGGAATTATGTTGTTGGACAGATTAGATGCCGGAAAAATTAATCAAGTTCAATACTGGCAATTTGGTTACTCCTCGAATCACCCAATGATGGTTTTGTTACTATATTCTTTCTGAATGCTTCTTTCTGCTTGTAGTCAATTTTAAATATATGATAAGTAAGCCCTCAATTTAGCCTTTCATTTGTTATGTGCAAATGTCATACCTCCATGTAGGAAACTTTGTCAGAAGTTGCTTTCAAAAATTGTATTCCATGCAGGTAATACTCGATACCATTGTTTACAGAATCATTATATACATTCTTAGGTTGCTTCTATTAAGTGCCGTTTATAACTTGAATTGAGATTTCATATATATGATCTATTTCCTGGGATGAATAATTTAGCTGCTGCTGCTTATACTTGCATTTCAGAAGATTGCATACTAATCTATTTTCACAGAGACGTCCCCCACCTGCTGGACCTTTTGCTTTGGAACACCAAAACATGTTCACTGTCACGAGAAAGGTATTGCTTTTTGAAATATTCTTTGGCCTGGAGCAAGTATCGCCAAAGGGTCGTAGGTGGATTTTCTCTGGACAAAAACTTCCCATCGTGGGCCAAAGTGGGCCCGCCACTCTTCCTGCGTGGTATAGTGGGGCAGATATTGCTTTACCCCAAGATTTGCTGTTTCACAGAATTCTTGAATTCTTCTGTTCTGATTTAAGATATGTTCTAAGCTGTCAGTTCCTGTGGAAGAGGGTACCGCAGAGGAAAGAAATGCCACTAGGTAGAAAATATCTTCCTCAGGAATAACAGCAGATGTTCTGTCGTCCCACCTGAAATCACGAACAGCAGATTAACCAGTGTACAATGGTCTGATAATTCAACGAAATAAGTTGATATTATTTTGGAGCCTCTGAGATTGTTACTTTGATTTGTTGACCGGGTAAATGAGGATGGGGCCATTGCTGGTTTCTGTAAGTATATTTCCAAAAACTTCTACCGCAAAAGCTTGTATTTTGCTCTTAGGGATAAGAAGATTGAGCCACGGATGTGGAACTTCCCACAAGCCTTTTGACCGCAGTTTGATCTCAGATACATGGACTCTGTCTAAGAACTCCACGTATGAGACTTCTGTTAGAAATAGTGTTGACTTGATATACCCAAGTTGGGACAGTTGGTTAGTGACGTCCTGCATGGTAAAACATACATTTAAATGCCATTCTGTTATCTTTTCTCCAGAAATATATTTATTAATCTTCTTAAATGATTCAAGAAATCCACCACTTGATGGGCCATTGCAGATTACCTCATTGACTTTCTTTGTTTCATCAGTGTTGAAGTACTTGACCAGTTCTAAACAGAATAAAGTTTTTCCGTCCGACCTAAACTGACTAGCCTGTACTGGGTCTTGAGGATCAAATGATGACCTCCAGTTGTTGAGGAGGCCAGTCCTGTTAATTGTGACAAATCCTTCAATGTAGTCAAATGCATTATCTGATGCTATTAAACGCTCCTGATCTCTGGCAAATGTGGTAAAATCTGAGTAGAGAACTCTAATCCATTTCACCTATCCATAATATCAAGATTTTTGAGAGATGTACTTAGCACCATACTGCAGAAGTTCTAAATCTTTTACTAGTTCTATATCTAGAACTTTATGATTAGTCTTATTATTCGTATGTTTACCTTCTGAGGTGCTGCTTCAAGAGATATCCTGGCCCTTGTGATGATTCCAAACTGACCAAGTCCTCCAAGAACACTGTAAAATAGGTCACTGTTCTGCTTCTCTGAGCAGTTTAGGACCTCTCCTTTTCCTACACGCAGTCATCTGTTGATAAGAATTTATTCTGTGCACAGGAATTCTATAACGTATATATAGAGATATATATGTACACCACATGCATGCACATAGATATTGTTTACCTGTGTTTATATCTTAAAAATGAAATTACGGCCACTGTTATGATATCTTTCTTAGAACAACAGTCTAATGTAATTTCATAACCTGACTTTACTATGAACTTTTGTCAATCGAACCTGGCCTTATTTTCATTGATGCGAACTATTATTCGTCGTATATGATGTTTAACAAACCTGTGACGACTTCCAGCTGATAGACATTGCTTATCTGAGGACCGTGATGAAATGCCTGCCCGCTAATCCCAGCGTTGGACAGAGTTCCCCCAATGGTTAAGTGTAGGTAGTCTGTCCACGACTTTGGTGCTAATCCATACTTCAGGCTTTCGTGCAGGACATTTATCCATAACTCACCACCTGAGACGTCTACATATGGTGCCATCCCAGTGTAAAAATGCATTTCAGGGCTCCGGAGTGCTTCCATGTTGATAACAATTCCACGGTGAGCTTGTGCCTGACCTTGGAGTGAGTGACCATGGCCTCTTGCTGCAACTGTGATCTCAGAATCAGAGCCCAATTGCCAAATATGCTTTATTGTGGTGGCAATATCTGAAACTGATTTTGGATGTAAT
>JANZLD010000009.1:52324085-52342437 GCA_026413575.1 Erythroxylum carthagenense | reverse complement strand
TTGAAGATATTTTAAATTTAAGTATATTTATTAATTTAATTTAATTACAAATTTAAATAGATTAAATCAAACTATTCATAATTTTAATTAATTAAATATAATATAATATAAAATTAAATTATTCATTTAAATATAATATAATATAATATTAAATTTAAACAATATCATTTTTTAAATTGATTCGATCTAAATCTGAGCTCAGTGTGAAACTTTCTTAAGGTCCGTTCTTGCCAAACCTATTAACAATCTAAGTTCTTGTCACGTTAGGAGTTAAAACTGACTGAAGTTGTCTTACTTCCTAGCCCGTGACCAAACCCTACAACAGGACTAAGTACCAAACAATCTTGTCTTCTTCTTTGTTCGATCTTCCACCTTGTCGAGTGCCGTTTTCATATACTAAAGAGCCGAACATTGGCATTTAGCAGGTGACCCAACAAGCCTGAATTTGTATTTAACAACCTCAGATATTGTCTGGAGCTTTAATATTATAAAAATATTGTGAGAAAAAGGAGACAGGCAATCCTCCAAGTTTGTCTGAATTTTTCAGAAGGAGATAGAAAAAGACACCCTCGCAAAGCACAAAGCACAATGCAGTGTTAAGACCGATAGCCGGTAAAGACAAGGAACTAACTTTCATAGCAAGAGACCAAATTCTGTCTTTAACCATAAACTACGTCAAACAATTGTATACGAATAAACACAAAAAGGTTAATTAGTGATTCTTTAAATGAACTTATATCAATAAAGCTTTTGTTAGTACAGATTTTTTAAGAAGAGATTTTTTAAGAAACCAGTTAACTGTTTGACTGTTATTTAAAAATGAGTTTTTTTAAAAGAGTTTCATAAAGTAGAGTTTCATAAAGTAGACTGTTTGATAACATAAAAATAAAAAATATTTTAAATTTTAACTTTTTTTAATAAAAACTATTTACGCATATAAATATTATTTAAAATATATTAAACAATATATAAAGCACAATATATTAATTACTATATAATTTTAAATCATATATCTAATAAAATATTTTATATGAATTATAACATAAGTAAAATTAATATTAAAAATTAATATTAAAATATATAAAAATCAAATAATATTATATAAATTTCAAAATAAACATGAGGATGTATTTGTGGATATTGTAAGAATTATGTGTAAAATATAATGACAAAAGAGACTAAAAACTAGACTCTTTAATTGATTTAAAAATTTTACCTGAAAAATATTTTATTAAAGAGCTTCAAATTTAAGCTTCTTAAAAAGCTGTATTTTAGCTGCCAAAAAAGTTACATTTATTAAAAAATTGATTTTTTTATTTTAGGTCAAACACTCATTTTTCTTAAATAAAAGTTTTACGATAAAAAAGATGTTTATTTACCATCCAAAAGTTCAACTAAACAGACATTTAGTATTTCTAATTTTGCATTCCTTTTTTTTAGTAATTAATGAAGCAAAATGAGCTCTCTTGTTCTACTTTGCTATTTTTATTTTACGGAGGGATATGTTGATTGGTTATGACTAATAAGAGGTTTAAAGTTTAAATGATTCAATCGATATTAAAATTGAAAATTTTGAAATATAATTAAAGAAGATTGTCTTTATCTATTAAAAAATTTAAAGTTTTAAATAAAATTTTATTTATTTATTTTTATTTATAAAAACTAATAAATTGTCTGTTTTTTTTCAAACTGTATGTTTTATCTTGTACGACCAAGAGTACCAGACAGAGCCAGGAATGGAGAATCGTACAAGACAAGTTAGGGGAATTTGAGGAGTAGTTTCATTTTAAGCCATTTTAGAAAATATTAAGGCACTGTTGCTCTCTGACATTGTTTGCTAGATAATATTCTTGTTTTTTTTTCTTACATAAAGGAAAAGAAAACACCGACAGCTAAGTAAGTCTACTGAGCTTTTGGTGATAATATTCTTGTTTGATGCTTATCAATGTTTAGAAAAATGATATACTTAGTTAAGCCCGAGTTGAAAGAATCCCTCGAAAGAGAAAACTACAAGAACCAAGTTCGGAACTAAATTTGACAATTCCAAGTTCTAATCCAAGCCTAAGTATAATCAGGCATGTCAGATTTATGCAGTAACGATGATGTTGGTTGGTATGCCACTAGCTCAACACTGCGTCACTCACAAGATTAATGTATGAAATGAAATCCACAAGTAAAGATTTGACAATTATTACAATAAAAAGAATATTAAATTATATTTTAATTATTTCTATATAATAATTATTATCTATATAATAATTAATTATAAAATAATTTAAATAATTCAAAGTTTTTTTATATAAAAGGAAAAAACTAATACAAACTACAGAACAAAATGAGGAAGACAGATTCTCAATTGATCCTCTAGGAAGACCTGGTGGCACCCAATGGGTGTAGAAGCTAGAAAAGACACTCCGTCAGCCAGTTGCCCAGCATAATGCGCAAGCTAGTCGGCGCAGCGGTTGCTCTCTTGATAAACAAGACGATGAACAACAATCCAGTTCCGAGCGAGCAGCAGATGAATGCTCCGAACAATGGGGTTGAGTGTCCTAGATCGGCAGGCAGAGGAAGAGAGGAGATTGAACACGGCCTTGGAATCAATCTCCAATTCAACACGTCGAAAGCCCTGGGATCATGCTAGTGAAAGCCCAGTAAAAACGCTCCATAGTTTCGCTGTTATTGTTGTGCACCGGCTAAGCTTCTGAGCAAAGCCCCCAAGCCAGTACCCGTCACTATCCCGAAGAATACCGCCAGCAGTGGCCGAATGCATTGAGTGCTGGCTGGAGCCATCGGTATTAAGCTTGATCCACCTTGGAGGAGGTTTGCTCCAACCTATGAGTTGTTCGCGTTGCATCTGAGGACCGGCAGAACGCTCGGAAGAGGACCCTCCCGCAGTGAGGTTCAGCTGACCTGCATAAGACAAAACAAGAGAGCGAGGTGAGGAAGGCCATGTAAAATGACTATCAAAAAGGGACCGATTCTGCCACTACCAGAGGAACCAGCAAGTGATACCAAAGAGGGTTGACCAAGCCTGGGCATGGATCCGCAATCCGGGCTGGAGGTTGTTGTGTAGTCAATCCCGCAGTGGCATAGTGAAGAAGCTAGTCGGGACCAGGTGCGGAGGGAAGGTAAGCCAGATTTGGCGAGCTTTACTGCAGTTCCGAACTACATGAAGAGAGGATTCCTCAATGCCACAGTGGTAGCAAGCTCCATCAGAAGTACAGTGCAAGCGAACACGCCGATGATTCGTGAGTAACCGATCGTGAGCTAGGAGCCAAAAGAAGGAGCGGATTCGCTGTGCACCCGGCCACGCCCAAATGCCTTTCCAAACTGCATGAGTCGCAGTATTGGTATGTCCCATACTCATATTGTACGTCGAAGCTACCGAGAAGCGCCCATCAACCGAACTACCCCAAATCAATTGGTCCGGGCCGACTTCTGCGTGGGGGGAAACGTACCGGTTATTAACTGGTAAAGATGAATCGGGAGGTAGGGTAGGATCTCGCGCCAGAGCCAATGACCGTCAGAGTCCGCAAAGTGACTAACATTGTGAGGCAAGATGGCCTCGGAAATAGGGGTCAAAGCATGGGAGTACAGAGGGTCGATGTCCAAAAGCCAAGGGTCTAACCAGAACCGGATACGACGCCCGTCGCCAATCAACCATTGTAGGCTTTGTAGGACTAGAGGCCATGTAGCCTTGATGCTCCGCCATATCATCAACCTGCCAGGGGTGTCGAGTGAGGTAGGGAGATTGTGGACATCAATGTGATATTTGGCAGCGAGGACTCGCACTCATAAGGAGGTAGGTTGAGTAAGCATAGTCCAGCCGAGTTTCGCGAGGAAAGGATCATTGGTTTCGCGAATTCGCCTGAGGCCGAGGCCGCCCAAGTGTTTAGGCTTGCAGACGTCTGCCTAGTGGACAAGGCAATGAGCTAAGATTCTCCAAGAACTCCGACCAGTGACTCCTATGTAGTTTTGTGTCTGCTTTTGGCATTTTGGACAACTGCCTTTTGTCTTGACATCAACGAGAAAGTACTAAACGAAAACGTCCAAACATATCAATGCCCCTTCGAATTACAAAATAAAGGCCAATTTGACAAAAAATTGAATGCATTAAATATTAGAAGATAGTTCATTATACCAGTTAATTTAATAAATAAATTATTTTAGTTATTTGTTATTTAATATTTGATAAAATTAGCTGTTTAGTATTAATTGTTTTTGTGAAAAATAATTTACGAAGACGTGATTTTAAAAAATTATAAAAGTACGTATATTATATATTTTAATATTTCGTTAAATATTTTTATAATAATTTAAATTTTAAATATTTAATTATACAAAAATTAAATTTATAATTCTACTAAAAAATATAAAACATATAATAATAATAACTAAATCTAATAATAACAATAATATCAATAAAATATAATAATAATAATAATAATAATAATAATAAGATCTAAACCTGATTGCAGACCACCAAGACCACCTCAATTTGTGACTAGTCACGGCAGTGACTAATTAAGTCACCCTGTGAGTACTGTAGCTAGCAATAGTTCAAAACAACATAAGTGATAACGAAAAGTAGTAAGAATTGAGGGTAGAATAGTAATTGCCAAATAACTAATTCATCTGTTTGATTCAAAACACTCCATATTTTGAGCTTTTCATAAATTAGTTGGTTAGGTTGAATCAACCATTCTAACCAGCCAATAATTAAACAAACTAAATATATTCTTGATAAAGTTAATCAGCTGATTTTAATCAAGTAGTTAAAAAATAGCTGATCAACCAATAATCAAATAGGGCCAAAGGGTTTCATTAGAACTCAAAAACACTATGTAGGCTTATTTTTTCAAAATTTTCCAGCTCAAGCTACATCATTTTTTTTTTAACTAATGAATGTTATTTTTAAAATTTTAAATTTAAAAAAATTGAGTTATGACAGGTTTAATCGAGCTTCGAACCATCTGAACTTAATTGAACTCAAGTTTAGGCTGAGTGTTGCAACTCGAACTATTGTCTTGTAGGACTTTTTCTCGTTACAAAGCAAGTTGTTCAAAAGAATTGAAACGAATTATTATTAAAATTTATTTATTTTAAAATTTACAATTTAAAATTAAATAAAAAATTCATTTATACTTAACATATGTAAGTTTTAATTTTTTATGTTTCTAATTCATTATCTTCTTTAGAATTAAACTTAATTGCGTTTTTTATGATAATTAAATTGAGTCGAAATCTAATATTAATTAATAAAATGGATTTAAATAATATTTACAAGTTTTAGTTTATTTTTATTTTTAATTAATCATTTTTTAAATTAAAATGAATTACATTTTTATCATAATTAAGGATAATATTAAATTGAATTATGTTAAATTCAACTCTTTTCTTTAACTCAGGGTTGGATCTTTTAACAGTATCCAATCTACATGGTCAATCTATTAAAAATTTCATCAAATTTCAATAAAAATAATGTAATTATAAGAATTGAAGAACTCAAATTTGAGTTACTCGTGTGAGACCAACTAATTTTTTTTAAATATATGAACTTTAATGAAATCAAAAATTTTGGACGTTGACTCAGGCCGAGTCCGCCATTGGAAGCCATCAACTTGAGCTAAGGAGGCGGTGTTTTGTACTTTTGGGGCGTGCTTGGGTTGTTATTGAGCTAGAGAACACTGCCACTTGGCCAACTTCTCATTCCCATCCGCACTGTTTACTGGCAAAAGAACACGAACTGTGGATAAGTGGACGCTAAAGAACAAAATGTTTTCTTGGGGAGGGAAGGAAACCAACAAACAGTTGCGTACTATGGAGAGAAAATCTGGATGCCTTTGAATTTCAAGAAATTCCATATTCCCTCTGATCATTCCTAAGGACAAGAACACACGAATGACGACAAAAGACAACTGTTTGTATTGTCGCTAACGCAGCCATGGATTATCCTTAAAACACAACACCTTTAGTTCTCATCTTGTGTCATACCTCTTGATCATCCATGGTTTTCATCAGGGTGGGTCTCTGTTTGTGCTTAGCAAGTTCGGGTGTCAATTAGTTTTTATAGATGAGGTTGTAAATTGGTGGACGTTCTCCGCTAATTCCTCGTTTTCGCTTTCTGATTATGTTCTACGAGTTGTTTGATTTGTGATGATAGTTGCTGGTCGAAGTAGCTTTTGAGTTGTTAAGAAGATTGTTGTCTGTTTTTGTGATGATAGTTGGTGTTCTTTTGTACCCTTTTTTCTTTTCTTTGTTTCTTTTTGTTTGGTTGCACAGAAACTGCTGGGGAAAAGGATACTACGAGTTTGTATTGGAGTCTCCTATCAAGAAAAGCTTTAAGATGGATGGTCTGAAAGAACAGATGGGATTTGTTTTCTGAGTTATTTGATTCATGCAATTTTCAGTATCATGTTTCTGAAGATTAAGAGCTAAAAAGGGGTTCTTTATTAACTTTACATCTTCTGTTTGTGAGCTACTGTGCACCCTTAGATCTCTATTTGTTTAGTTCTAGTAGTACCAATTACTCAAATTTGATCTGGTTCAGGGCTAATGTGTGTTTTTTCCAGGGTATTGATTCCTAGATCTCATCATTAATGGTGGAAAATGATTCAGGGAGACGGATCATCATCCGTGACTTCATCATCAACTTTTCAGTTCTTTCCCTGGTTTTCACCTTCTTCAGGATTATCACCATATCCATGGCTAAGGGAGCTACAATCTGAAGAAAGGGGTTTGTATTTGATCCATCTTCTTCATGCTTGTGCCAACCATGTTGCTTCAGGAAGTATTGAGAATGCTAGTATTGAGCTAGAGCATATGTCTCAGCTTGCGTCTCCTGACGGTGATACCGTGCAACGGATAGCTGCTTATTTCACGGAGGCACTCGCAGATCGTCTGCTTAAAGGTTGGCCTGGTTTGCACAAAGCCCTGAACTCTACCAAACTATGTTTGGTATCTGAACAAATCCTTGTTCAAAGATTGTTCTTTGAGCTATGCCCATTTCTCAAGCTCACATATGTGATCACAAATCGGGCTATTGTAGAAGCAATGGAAGGGGAGAAAATGGTTCATATTATTGATCTAAATGCATTTGAGCCTGCACAATGGGTTAATCTGCTTCAACTACTAAACGAAAGACCAGAAGGGCCACCACATCTGAGAATTACTGGTGTCCACCAGCAAAAGGAGGTCTTGAACCAAATGGCTATTCGATTGACAGAAGAATCTGAGAAGTTGAACATCCCATTCCAGTTCACTCCTGTAGTGAGTAAATTGGAGAATCTTGATCCTGAAAGTTTGCGTGTTAAAAGCGGCGAAGCTCTAGCTGTCGTTTCTGTGCTCAAGCTTCATGCACTCTTGGCATGCGAAAACGATATGTTTAACATGAAATCACCATCTGCAACAAGTTTCCAAGGTTCTAAACCCACAAAGATGAATCCAAACCATCGAAGTTTAGGTGATTGGTTGAAGAAAGATAAGTCTCATCTTTACAACCCAAGTCCTGATTCAGCTTTATCGCCATTATCTCTACCTCCTTCTCCAAAGATGGACAAATTTCTGACTGCAATTCGGGGTCTTTCTCCAAAGTTGACGGTTATAACTGAGCAGGAATCAGATCATAATGGATTTACTTTAATGGAGAGGGTCAAAGAAGCATTGAACTTTTATGCTGCACTTTTTGACTGCTTGGAATCTACAGTGTCAAGAACGTCTGTAGAGCGACAGAAAGTTGAGAAGATGTTATTTGGAGAAGAGATTAAGAACATAATCGCATGTGAGGGAAATGACAGAAAGGAGAGGCATGAAAAGTTGGAGAAATGGATTCTGAGGCTTGAGTTGGCTGGATTTGGGAAGCTTCCTCTGAGTTTCCATGGTATGTTTCAAGCTAACAGGATTCTGCAGAGCAACGGATATGATGGTTACAATGTCAAAGAAGAGAATGGATGCGTGGTAATTTGCAGGAAAGATAGACCCCTTTTCTCTGTTTCAGCATGGAGACTTCGAAGGTTCGATTAAGAGATCATCAATGGTGTGAGGTTTGTGCTTTGTTTTTCGATTAAGGGATCATCAATGGTGTGAGGTTTGTGCATTGTTTTTCGATTAAGGGATCATCAATTGTGTGAGGTTTGTGCTTTGTTTTTCGATTAAGAGATCATCAATGGTGTGAGGTTTGTGCTTTGTTTTCTTTTTAAACTTTTTTCCCATCGCCCTGTAAAAACATGTTAACGTTAGCTTTAAGCTAGAATTGCATAATGTTTCACTGAAACGAGGAAGCTGTTCCATTTTAACACAGACACACAATAAACCAGAACTAGAAGGCCTGACTCGGCACGAAGTTAACGGACAAAGTCCGAATTCGAAATTCGGCCGGGCAGGCAACCCTAACTAGAACGAAAACCGAAAAGAGCTAGTACTGCAGATAGCTTTTTAGCTTAATCAGAAGTGCAGGACAGTGACATTGTACTCGACTATGGCCACCCCCGAGCTGGGAGCAAACGAAAACGTTTTAGCCAATGCATAGCCTCGAGCATATCTAAAAACACCACTCCCACCAACTACTGGCATTTCCCTGATATTCTCAAGCACTAAATTGCGACCAAGAATGCTCAAGGTACTGCCATTGTAGATACCTTCTAAGAATGCAAAATTGAACACCACAAGCAACCCAAATTCATGCTGAGAATCCACAGCATAGATGCCTTGTGCTCTTCCTACAACCTTGGAACTAGGCTCTGGTCCTTCAGTCAACGGATCATCCATGACAAAGGTGCTGCCAAAACTACCTGCGGTAGTGTTTGGTGCTCTAGCAATTAGCGTAGCTGTTGGGTTCTTGCCACCTAGTTTGTCATGGAAGTAGAAATGAAGGTGGGTTGTTTTCTCCATGCGGTTTGTGATGATTACCAGAGACTGATCAGAGAACATGCCATTGATTCTGATGAAACATGTAGAGAAGACGATGAGATACAAAAAGAACAGAGTGAGAGTTTTAAAAGAATCCATTAGAGACCAGTCCTCTAGCTGAGCTTGCTTTTGTGATTGATGGTAGAGTGGAAGAGGTTATTTATAGGATGTGAGGAGTGTTTTTGATGTTGCAAAGATCAATTATTATAGGAGTGCCTGACATTCCGACATAAGTTGAATTATAAAACTTGTGAAAAGTCATTTAAAGTCCTGCAAGACTGGTTGGAATCGAGCTGAGAAACATGCGAATAACTTGTTAGACGAGGATCCTATCCAACCGAAAGAGAAATGATGGTTTGTACCAGACTATGATTCTTTGGTTTTTATACAGAGCAAAGGTGGTATAACCGTATAAGTCGAACTCATAATCATGAAGATGCAATGTTGCCAAAGTTCGTGAGAGGCTCAGACATGCTCGCGTGCTTGCTCATCTCAGTTCCTTTAACCAAAAGCATTGGTTATTTCACTTTGGATGAGTGGAGAATAGACTCAGAACTGGTAAAATGAAAGTAGGAATAGCACGGGTTGGGTCCAAGCCTCGTAAGACTCCAGTTCGAGTTCAGTTCTTTTTATATAAATCTGATTATCAGATTAAATTTGGAAAATTAATACTTTTCAAACATATATCAAATTAAATTTAAATTTTACAAGTAACAATTCATAAATTATGATCAGTAGTGTGAGACATAGACATTATATTCAACAACAGCATCTCCTGTTTTCATGTCAAGTTTAACTGTATGTGCCAAGGCATATCCGCGAGCAAGCCTGAACAGCCCACTTCCTCCAACAATGGGCATTTCTCTGGAGTCATCGAGTACATGGTTCCTTCCAAGAATGCTAATGCTACTTCCATTGTACTTACCCTCAGTGAACACGTAATTCATGACCATTAACAAGGACAGTTCATGTTGTGCAGACACTCCGTACATACCTTGAGCTCTTCCAATGATCTTGGAACCAAGCTCGGGACCTTCAGTCAACAGATCGTCTGTCATCATGGTATCGCCAAAGCCTGTACCTGAGCTCTCGGGTGGTCCAGCTATTCGAACAACTGTTGAATCTTTGCCGCTAACAACGTCGTGGAAATAGAAATGGAGGTGTGTTGTCTTCTCCACGAGCTTCATGGATATGGCTTCCGTTAGCTCTTCGTAGAAAACACCTCCTGTAATGGGAAAAACAACTGATAATGTGAAGGAAAGAACAAAGAGAGTACTGTAGGTAGAACATGAAACCATTTTTTTTCCCCTGAAACTATCAACTACTGATTTCTCCTACAGAAGGGTCAACATATATTGGGAGTTTGTTGCTGCATTGAAGTTTATTGCTGCATCTTCAAGAAAGCTTCTTCTTTTTCTTCAGTGGTCATCACCACTTGAGGGTTTTAAATTACGGAAGTTGAAAGTTATCTTTCCTTCAAAGGAACAATCACATTTCTTCCCTTTGAATAAGTCACGTTTTGGCTCTTCAACTTGCAGCCGCCGACAACAGTTGGAGATGAAACTCCATGAATGAGCAAGGAATGTTTGGTGCATCTTTCAAAAAAGCAACGTTCGGTAGTAGGAATGCATGTTAGGTTGGGCCCGATTCGAATCAAGTTGACCCGTTTGACGTTAGGAAACAGGCCTAATTTGACCCAATTTAAACTCGGGTATTTAGGTTCGATTGGGTCTAAATTCGACCTTGATAATATTTTTTCAACTCTTATGAATTTGTTGGGTTTGGACCTGAATTAATACATCAAATTAAAATTGCAATGACTAAAAAATTTAATTGATCGGGTTAGTTTGATAAAATTTTTTTGAATCATCTAATTTTTTAATTCAGTTTTTAATTTTTAAATTTGATTTATTTTAATAACTATTATTATTAAAAATCGATCAATTTATTAATTAATTAATCAATTTTTATTAATTAATAATTCTTGTAAATAAAAATAAATCAATTATTTTTATATAACAATTTATTTTTCAGTTGAACTTCAAGCTCTTCGACAAGTAAAGACAATTTTGTTCAATCATATTTTAAATTCTTTAATTTTATTTAATTTTTAACTAATTTTATGATGATCTAATTCGGATTTAATTTTTTAAACCTTAAACTTCTTATCTTACTAATACAAACTTAAAAACAAGTTCAGATTCAAACCACAATTCATCGCCAACCTTGTTAAAGAACAATGTTGGCTTAATATTGACTTTCAATTAAAAGTGAAAAGATAAAAAACACCAAGATATCATTTTTAGACCAGCCTGATTTTGGCCGGGTTAATGCTGAAAGTGGTTGGCTCAAATTGTTATTATTCAAATACATATTAAATAAATTATTAATTACATATAATTTAATTTTAGAGAAATTTTCAATTTAAAAAGTAATTAAAAGAAGCTTAATAATAAATTTAATTACTTTATTATTATTGAATTAAGAACGAATTAAAAATGCTTTACATAATCATTAAAATGAGAATGAATTATTAATCTGCAGACTCTCTCCTAATATTCAAATACTAAAGCTGCATAGATTAGCTCATTCCAAGTATCAGGAAGTCCAGCAATACACCAATGAGTGCAATCCATGCCCCTGAAGGCATTGTAAGAGCCCGGATGTGCATCTTTTCTTAGCTGTGAAAGAGTTGTTATGTTCAACAAGTGGACTGGTTTCTGTATTTTACTTAACACGTCTTCCAGTACGCTCAATGCCAACGGTGAACCACCAGGGTATACTGATCCACTGACAGGTTGAGTCTCGTTTCCACAGTTCGTCACTCTTTTTTCATTCCACTCGTTGCCACTGTCGTGAAACATGAATTAGACGATTCATAAAAAATGGAACCTCAGCCTAAATCTTACTCGATTTAAGCGGGAATTAGTCTAAAAGTGAATGATTTAAAGGTACCTTCTTATAATTATGACCCTCCTAAAATATCTTGTAGGTAACCAAAAATAATAATAATTAAAAAAAACTTGTGAATCATATTTGGGTGTTAAAGCGACAGAGATTACTTGTAATGAGAAGGAGAAATTCCTTGGAAAAAGACTCTACTTTTGCTTGTATCAACATCAGAATCAACCCACTTGGCCCATGTTGTTAAACCTTTGCGAAATGCAACCATTCGATCCATGTCTTTGGCAATGGTGTCACCTTCTTGGACATAGTCCCATCTGAAAGTTGGAAAAGCCCAATTTTCTGAATCATATGCAAGTACATCTAGCTTGGTATGTCTCAGTTTTTGAAGGTTTTTAGGAGCTCTTACGGTTGTTTGGGTCCACTCCGGTACCACCAAAGCCAAGTGTTGAATATCAAAACGTCAATGTCCTTCCATACGACTCCATTTTTAAGTGAGTCCAGCTTTAAAACCCTGCCAATCTCTTCCTCTTCAATGTCTACCAAGTAATGGCTTAAGAACATCATTACTGAAACCTCGTAATCCTGACAGCATTAAATCCTAGTCGTGTCAGGATATGTATACTACTGTAATTCTTCTCATGTTTGTGTCAGAAACTAACTTACCTGAAACGTCACTGTAACTGTAGAGTTCTCGGTCGTGCTAGTGATATTGGAATCAGGCACAGCCGCATGAAGCAAACATAACAAGGATTCGAAATGATTAACACTTACAGAGTCCCCAATGAACATAATCTTCTTGCCCTTTAATCTTTCTAGGAAATCCTGACCATTGAACCTGCAAAACATTAAGCATAAGTCACCGCAGGAAAACAGCTCAAGATTCCTATCCTACGCACCAAAAAGCAGAGTCTGTGAAGCTATGGTCAGGGAAAGAAGATCTATCATGGATTATTTCTAAACATACCAAGATCCATCATTAACACATGCCCATAATTACAGATAGAGAAATCGTGAAAGTAATGATTGGTAGGTGGGGGCCAGAGCCATACAGCTCAAAAGCACGCCAGCTCCTGGAAAAATAAAGGCATGAAACAACAGCCAGAAATAAAGAACCACCGATCTGTCACGCTGATCACAGGAAAAGTAAAGAAAAATACATCTCTTCTCTGATATTCAAAAGTTGAACAAAAACAAGCTCATGTGAGCACTAAATGACTAGCAGAAGCTTGAACATGAGAAGATTAATTCATGCATATGGCCACAAAAACCTGGAAAGAAAAACGAAGAAGAGTTGGACTTTACCTTGGCAATTCACATCCTGTAGGTTCCCATCTATATTGGAGATAGAGATGATCAGGACGCCCGTACTTTAAGCAATCATATTCCTTGCGAATAAAAGGGCAAGTCGCTGACTCATAGAGAGGGAATGATATTGGGTCATAGACCCAGCTTCCCTGATACAGGTTACATATGTTGTTTCTGGGTATTCTCCAGGAGATGACATTGTTCAAGTTCGCTTGCACACAGAGAAACGAAGATGACACAAGCATGGAAATGGAGAGGACAAGACAAGATCTTTGAGCTCCAAATTCCATTCCTAGAATGATAGGAAGACCATTTGAAAGGTTTTTGTTTCAAAGCAGGAAGGAGATAGTATATATCTATATATACATGCGGCAATTTGGATAAGATGTTCTGATTACATGCGTATTGCAAAGATTATAAGCAACTATGGGAGCTCCACTACGCTTCATTTTGCTTATCGTCTGAAGGAACTGGCTTGCAAATTTTCCTTTAATGGCTGCAGTTTATCAGTTTTTAATCACTTTTCACAAGTGTGTTTCTTGTGAAACTGGGGTTGAGAGAAACCGATTGAAGTATAAAACTAGTGCAAATGATAGAACTTATCAGACTTTTTCATGGCAGACTGAAAAAAAATTGCTAAAGGAGTAAAACATTAGGCATGGAGCCAAGTTCCTTACCAATGCAATTAAACTGAATCTACAAAATGACGTTAATTTAATTTTTAAAATAATTTTATTTTAATTTAACGAATCTAACAAATTTAAATTAAATCTAACAAATTTGAATTAAACTTAATTTCAAATTTTATTGTAATGATTATTTTGATAAGCAAAAAAGTCAAAGTTTAATTATGACATTTACTATAAAAAGCTGATTAAAAAAATAGAAGTTCAATTTAGTGATTAAGGCATTTACTTCTTACTACGTATTCATATCATTTAGGTCATTATCTTCATAACTAAATAGGCAAATTTAGACTTTAAATTATAAAAATTATAATATTTGATTCTCAAAATTATTGAGAAATAATTTAATTAATTTGTGCATATCATTGAACAACACAGTTGACCAGCAGATACGGATTTCTTATTTAAAGTGTAAACTTGGAGCATGTCCTGTCATAAAATGATTATTTAAATGATCAGAAAAGGGAAGAAATCCTAAATCCTGGATTTGTGCCATTCTGTATAATGGGGTTGGTGATGTCATATCAAATACTGTGTGCCGTGTGTTAGATTTTTTTTTTCTTTTTTTTGGATCCGGAGGGACAACTTTGTCTTTGTATCATAGGCTTAGACAATATTAATTATATTTTTTATTTTTAAATAAATTATCGATTAAGTCGCACAATTTGATCCAGATAAAGATAATAAAGTAGCATAATAAATAATATAGATTAATGATTCGAAGTTCGGGTGAAAAATAAATTTCAATTAGTGTGGACTGGATCCATATCGGGCTTCCTTATTACAAGGCCGATATGGAAGTTATATAAAAGTTAAGGTCTCCTATAGTTATTAATATCATTTACGAGCATATAGTTCTCTAACCTGTTAAGAGAGCTCATGTTTTGAGGAAACTGCAGAAAGGCCTAGACCTCGTATCAGGGAACACTTTCTACTAAAGGTCCCAGGAGATTCGGAGACGTTTAGAGCTCAGAATCGACATCAGAATCAAAGATGGAACCGAAGTCCTGGTATTCCGCATTACCTTCTTTTTTTATCCTTTCATGTAGATCCGGGATACGTAATAAGGCTTATACTACGTATTATATGTGGTATCAGAGCAGTTACATGATCGGATTGCCGAAAATGAAGGTTTTTCGATTTTTCATCTCATTTGGTTTTCCTTGATTTTTGATTCGTTTTTCAGTTTTTTACGTATATAATTACATAAAAGTGGTATACATAAGGTTAGCTAGGAAAAACGGGCAGAACGAAGTGGCATCGGAAGGTAGGAAGACCGTCAGGCCCGATCGTGGCACGCCACGTCGCTCCAGCAAGCAACTGATACTTGAACGGCGGGC
This sequence comes from Erythroxylum carthagenense, assembly GCA_026413575.1. Taxonomy (NCBI): domain Eukaryota; kingdom Viridiplantae; phylum Streptophyta; class Magnoliopsida; order Malpighiales; family Erythroxylaceae; genus Erythroxylum; species Erythroxylum carthagenense. Next base: position 52,327,292 of record JANZLD010000009.1, on the reverse strand, counting down.
CCGTGCATGCCACGTGCCCATCCGGACCTTCCATGTCACACACACGTGGCTCCCCCGAGGTGCAACATGTGGTGGACAGTAATCCCGTGTTTACGTGTGGTGTACGTGTGCCGCGCATGCGCTGGACATTGCACCGGCACGTCGGCGCTCGCGTGTGCCACGCACTTGCGGCCCGCACGCAAGCGCACTAACGTGGTCATCCACGTCAGTCGTACGGTCTACTACAGTATTAAAAAAATCACAAAAATTTCAGATTTCCCGTAAGAGTATCCTAGGGTATTTTGGGTCAGTTTTCAGGTTCGAAAAATTTATAAAGTAACTTTTTCCATTTTCTTGGATTTATATATTAGTAATAAATTAAAGTTTAATTCCAGAAATAGGAATTAAGGTATTCTGGATCCGGTTTCGATTGAATTTTTCATGCTTCAAACATTGTATGAGGGAGATACATGAGGTTTTTATGTCTTGGGTCTCATTTTCAGTGTTCAGGATTGCATGATAATTAATCAAAAAAGGAATTGAGACATTCTAAAGCCAGTTTTGAGTGAATTTTGTGCAATAAACTTGCCATAAGAGAGATACATGAGGTTGACGTGTCTCAGGAGATCAGTTCAGTATCCGGTAACGCACGATAGTCACTCAACTGAAAATTTTCTTTTACTAAAGTCTCAAATGAAGTTTTCGAAGAATGTCTTCAACATGAGTGTGTGACAATGAGACTGTGCATTCGAATTTTGCATTTATCGATGATGCATTGTCATATATGGTATGCCCATAAAGAATATGAGGATAACATAAAGATGTATCCCTTGTGTTTGTGGACTGTTTAAGTGCTGATGAGAATGTAGTCACCAAAGTGGCCTTTCAAGTCAGTATTTTGAATTATTTTGATTACATGTTGGGGGATGTCTCTGATTTATGTTTGGTTATTATGCCCAAAGGTGTTGGCCTTACATAACATTTTGGGATGCACATAAAAGCATTAGATGGAAGAAAGCTATTGCTCAAGTGATCTATTTACCCAAAGGTGGTAGTGTCATGAGAGTTGATGGTTTGTACTCCGATCACTTTTATGTGTGGAAGTCTAATTGCATATATTATGTATTCAGCCCAAAAGTGTTTCATAATATGTGTGATCAAATTTTCAGTAAAGATACTATTCAATGACTTTAGTATCGCTGTTGTCCTGCATTTGTGCTAATTTAAATATTATCATCTTGAAGTCACCTTTTCAGTCAACAAAATCGTGTCATTGCTGGTGTCAATACAAAGAATTGGATGAAGGATGTATTAAAAGTTATGGAGATAGTTGTGGTTGATATGGTCATATGGACGGGTAAGTCATCTCCACTTACATCCATGAGCTCGACAACTCATAAAGCAGCCTATGAAGCCTAGGATCGGTTTGACATATTATATCTGATGACCATTAAGAAATCCATACCTAACCATCGACAAAGTGGACTTCCGGACACAGACATAACGAAGGAGTTTCTTGATAATGTCTCCCATAGGTACACAGTCTGTCTGGTGTTGAGACAAGTGCCTTGATGAAAGTATTATTCTCCATGAAGTATACAGGTGTAAAGGGGAGTAATGGAGTATACATCGAGAATAAATTATTTTCACAGTAGGTGAAGATATTGAGACTTTAATGCTTTGATATATTATTGTGTTGTTGAGGTGGAGAAACTCAATTTTTGCTACTCCTACAGTCCTCAAAGCAGTTTAAGGGAAGACAAAGATGAAATCCATTAAGTTCAAAGGTAGAAAGTTCAAATCTTCTCCACATGCTGACGTTAGTTAAACCAGTTCTAGTAAAGGTCCCCAGGACATAAAGAAACCAGTAGTATGACGTTTAAAGGAAAGACTGTGACCATCAGGTTGGCTTGTCAATTATGAATCTAATTTGCGATAATCGCATTTAGTATAAGTGGCTATTTAGTGGAACATCTGATCAAGGTACTTCCATAATGCGGTAGTTCATATCCAAGATAAAGCCAAATAAAGGGAAGGAGGAACTACTGGTTCACAGCAATAAAGAGGTGGAAGTAATATCTATAGGGGATGTATGTACTGAACTTTATAGTAAGGTTCTTTGGTTTTTACATGATACATTTTATATGTAATCTTTTGATCAATTTTGGACATTGAAGGTTGACGTTTTGCATTTAATACTTCTGTTGTACAGTTGTTGTTTAATGCAAAACATAAAGGTGTAACTTTCTTGTCATATAGTTTGTATAGAATGTGTCTTCCCCCGAATTAGATATATACTTCTTCGTATCTTGCTAAACAAGGTATTAAGGACCTGATGACTGATAAGTCATACATGGTGTAGCATAAAAAGGTTTAAGCCACATTTCCAGATCTAGGGTTGAGAGATTGATCAAGAAAGGCAATTGTCAATTCTAGATTAAGATGATTTGAAAACATATGCAAACTATTGCAGGGGTAAGTTGACTAATAAGGACAATGAGGTCAACTCATGCTTCTAACTTGTTGAGTCTGATATATAAAGATTTCGATAGACCTTATACAATTGCATTGTGCAATTCTGAAAGTATTCTGACAATTCTTGATGATTATTCCCATCAAAGTCATGTGTTCTTGGTTAAAGACTGAACGTTAAGGACCAGTTGGAAAAATTCATCAAGATATTCAGATTTGACCGTGGAGGAGAATATCATGGCAACCATGATGTTTCAGGACTTTAAAAGGTCCGTTTGCCAGATATATGAAGTCAGTTAGAATAGTGACTTAGTTCACTATGCCGAGTAGTTCTGAGCAAATGATGTGTTGTTGAAAGGTATAACTGCACCCTAAAGAACTTAAATAATTCAATGCAGAGCAAGACTAATCTACCTAATTAACTAAAAGTTGAAAAACTCAGCCTTGCGCACATTTGTGTAAGGGGTTGCCCTACTGAGCTAGGATAATCCTTATAAAGAAATAGTGCATGCTCGCTCCCCTCATTCCTATTTAGTAAAATATCTCAACCACTATAGGGCTACAGATTTTACTATAGAGAATGAGGGACTAAAATAGTGGAATCACAAACAGCTAAGTTATTGGAATACCATATCTATGTTGGATCGCGTACAGTCCGAGTATTCACAATACATTGCGGAAAAGACCATACAACAACATGAAGTATAATCGAAAATACTTAGGATGTACAAAAATACCTTTATGCCGTGGGTGGGT
>JANZLD010000009.1:52265819-52280119 GCA_026413575.1 Erythroxylum carthagenense | reverse complement strand
ATAATAATAATAATAATAAGTTTATTAGAAATCTCAACCAAACAGGTTTTTATTTTCAGTTTTTATGTTACAAATCTTAACCAAACAGGTTTTCATTTTTTTAAGCAAAAAAACAGAAACAAAAAACAGGAATCAGAAATTAAAAACAACAACAGAAAAACAGAAGTGGAATTAAACGGACTCTTAGTTTCTTTCGATGCTGAAGAAATGATCTATCACGCCTAAAGAATCATTCTAGCATGTCCCGATAAGATTATGCATCCATTGTGGATGCCAATCTTAGACTTGTGTAACAGAGATTGCTTGTTTGATGTAGCTTTTGTGAGAGAGTTAGCAAGTTGGTCACTTGTATAAACATTAGAAACTTTTAATCGTTTTTGTAGAAATTGATTTCTTACATAGTGAAAGTCCAATGCGGTGTATTTCATACGGGAGTGGAAGATAGGATTACGACATAAATAAGTGACACCAATGTTGTCACAATAAATGGTTTGAGTTGAAGAGACAGGTTGATTGAGTTCTTACGAAAGGTTAGTAATACTTTAAGTTCAACAACGATGTTGACAATGGCTTTATATTTGTCTATAATTGAACTTCAAGCAATGGTTTACTGCTTTTTTTGAAAAACTAGCTGATAGGCAAGCTTCCAATAAAGACAGCATAAATAGAAGTGGATGTAAGATCATCTAAATTGCCAGCCCAGTCAGAATATGAAAACGCATGTAAATATGTATTTGTAGTTTTTTTGAGGTAGATTCCATGATGTACGGTGCCTTTGAGATATCGGAGGATTTGTTTGACGATTGTCCAATGTATAGTAAAAGGGTTGTGCATAAATTGAGATAGTTTATTTACGGGGGAAGAAATATCAAGTCGAGTAAGAGAAAAGTATTAAAGTGAGTCAATAATTTGTCAAAATTGTGTTGCATCTATTTTGGGAGTGCCATCATGTAGCTTTATGCTGGTTTTGTTGGATATGGGAGTTGTCATTGGTTTGCCATCAAGCATATGTGCTCTGGAAAGGATGTCATTGATGTATTTGTGTTAAGACAAGAAGAGTCCTTGGGATGTTCTTTTAGCTTCGATCCAAAGGAAGTAGTGAAGAGGGCCAAGGTTTTTTAAAGAGAATCTAGGAGAGGGGGTTGTAATAAATTGTTGGACTACGTGGGGGTTATTGCGGTGATAATAAAATCATTGACATAGACTAGCAAACGGATGAGAACATAACCATTATGAAAGATGAACAAGGAATTATCAGAGACTGAATTATGAAACTTTTGTTGAAGAAGATAGAATTGTAATCCATGATTTTAGGCTTTTAGTGCTTGGCATAGGCCATAGATGACTTTATTTAATTGACACACATGATCTGGATATTCTTTGTGTGTGAAGTTTTGTAGGAGCATAAGGATGTAAGTATGGGTAACACAAGCAAATGAAGACCCTGAGTTTGTTATAGTTAGGCAGTTGCTGAAATAATTGTTCATAGGGAGATTTGAACTGAAGAACGAAAGTGGGCATGTGGTTGATCAGGTATGCAGCTACTTGGAAGGTAGCAATCTAATATTTGATGGGAAAGGAAGCATGGTGAAGAAGAGCAGGTCCTGTTTCGACAACACGACAATGCTTTCTCTTAACTTTATCAATAAGCTGAGGAGTATAGGGTGGGAATTGCATATATTGAATTCCAGATTGAGAAAGTGTATAAGTTAGGCCTTTATACTGATCACCACCGTCGAAGTAAATGATTTTGATTGACGTCTGGAAAAAATGTTTCATTAGATTTTTTAATTTAATAAACACATTAGTAACTTGGGAATTGGATACATCCATGAATATTTGGTGTAATAATCAACAAAAATTAACATAATATCTAAAATTATCAAAAGAGAGAGACGAGGCTGGACCCTAAACATTTGTGTAAACAACTTCCAGAGGAGAGGAACAAGGAATGATGTTTATTCCAAAAGGAAGTCGATGACTTTCATTACTTAAACAAGAGTCACAATGAATTGCATCAGATGTAGAAAATGAAAAACTAATGGAAAATTTGCAAAGAATATTGTTTGATGGGTGACCGAGTATATGGTGCCATAAGTCTCTATTGCCAATTATGAGCATGTGAGGAGAAGTAGGTTATTATTGAGATAAAGGAAGAGATGGTCATTCATAAACACAAGCTTTATTCAGCCCACGGACCAGGGATGCCCCCGTATTCAAATCCTTGATTAAAAAAGAGGAAAAAAATCAATGGAGGTGTTGTTAGTCTTACAAAATTTAGAAACTGATGGTAAAATTTTCAAATGTGTGATGAGCATAGAACATTATTTAATTGAAAGGAATTGAGAGAGGAAGAGAGTTGTGTAGAGACTATATGAGTGATTAGTATGACATTACCATCTCTGATGAGTATGTCATCAAGTATATCATATTCAGAACAAATAGAGAGATTGTTTAGATCCAAAGTTATATGATTAGGGGATCTCGAATCCATTGACCATGGATTTTGTTTTCTGTTGACGTCACTGCTAGTGACGTTAGCTTGGGACCAATTTGAGTTAGGTGATGGATTGGAATGAGAGTGACAATTTTTTGTTGTATGGCCAATTTTTTCATAAAGTTGACAAATGGGGCGAGAGGCAGAGTGATTATTTGAGTACCAGGAAGAGGATGTTGGGTGCATATTTTTTTGTGTGAGGTTGGGTCTACTGTTTGATGGTGGATAATTAGTAGTTGAGGTATACGAGGGTGTTGGATGTTAAGGTTTGGGTCCTCTTTTTGTACTGTTATTCCATTATTGTGGTCTAGATTGACTTGAGCGCTGTTTGAATTGGGCAGTGATGAGTGATGTGATTTTTTGTCCTTCTTCTTGTTTGAGAAGGTTTCATGATCAAGAAGTTTGTTGTGAAGCTCTTCAAATGTCATTAGCGTTTCTCTTGCTTGATTGGCTGCATTAAGTTCTTTGTAATCATTGCTCAGACCATTCAATAAGTGTGCAACAATTTGTGCGTCACTTAATGGATGACCAATCAATGCCAAGTCATCGATGATAGACTTAATTGATTGCATATAATCTAAAATGAAGACACCTTCTTGAGATGTTTGCATTAAGCTTGACAATAAGGTGAGTATTATGGTGTTTGAGCAATTTGCAAATGTGACCTCAAGTTTCTGCCATGTTTCAGATGAAGTCTTTGAGGATGAGATAAGTGGGACAATTTTTTCAGCCAAGGATGCTTGAATGGCTTGGAGTATAAGGCGATCTTGGTGCAAACATAATTTTTTGTGTTGATTAGTTGCTGAAGTTGTATCACCTTCCTATGAGTCAATTTCAAGAGGATAAAGAAGAGAACCATCTATGTAGCCCGTTAAATCATAACTAAATAGAAGATTGGAGAATTGAAACCTCCATGAAGCATAGTTTCCATCATGAGATAACTTAAGTGGAATTTGAGTGTTTGTATTAATGGAGATTAGTGGATTGTTATAAGAATGATTGTTGGTGGAGGAGATCACAATTGGAGTTTCAGGTGTAGAGGATTATGATGTCATAAGGAATAAAATAAGGAGAGAAAAAAAGGAGTGTTTAAGAGGTAATGCTCTTATGGCAACAAGGTTATGATATCATGTAAAGAGTATAAGGATATAGAAGTAATAATAAATTTTTATTAAATTGATGATTGATTTACAAAATGAGCAGGATATATATAGAAGTTTACAAAGTAAAATATGTTGAGATATTCCTAGATTATAACTAACAAAATAAATATTTGTAATGACTGAGTAAAAGGAAGACTTAGACTCTTTCTATGCTGAAGAAATGATCCAAGCCTAAAGAATCGTTCTAATAAGTTTTTGGTAACTATAATGTTCTATGTTTATGTACATTTGTTTGGAGCTTAATTCAGTAAATTTCCATTACCTAACCAAATGAAGCGCCCTCTGACAAACAGGAGCATCATTTTTGTTGCTAAATTCGCAAATATACCGTGACTTAAAGAGCTAAAAAAACTGTTATGCGGAGGTTCATGGTGTTCCTCTAGTATAACCTGACTCGTGGTGACTAATCAACCCAGGTCGGTTCGAGTTGGGTCAAGTCAGGTTAGGGTAAATCAATTATATATGGGTTAGGTCGAATCAAGTAGGGTTGAGTCCGATTGATTTTGTAATTTGATTTAGGGCAGTTGGGAAATGAGCTACTTGTGAGCCTAAACAAATCAGGTTGGGTCAAATGGTCTCGGTTCAAGCCGAATCAAATCAGTTCAAGTTGGGTGGGATCTAGACAAATGATTCGGGTCAGATTCATTCCTCTCCCGGGCATAAGAGAAGAGAAAGAGAAGACGAAGAAAGAAGAAGGACCTGTTGTTGCTCTCTTGCACAGTTGTCTGAGAATGATATTTGTTGATGGATCTCCCATGTCTGTCTCTTCATTGTCCTTTCTTCTCCTACTAAGTCTTGGATCCTAAAAATATCCGTCAATGTAGTTTTTAAAAATTGTCGAATTTTTGTTTTCCTTTGGGATAATTTCTTCTTCAATAGCACTTTTAAAAAGCCAAAAAGTACCATGTGAAAGGTTAGGGGATTTCCTATAACTATATCCATATCCTATAGGTACAAATTATATAAGCAATTTATTATAGGAGCAAAGTCCTGCCCCTTGAGATCAACAATTTGCTTATCGTATGTAATGCTAGTGATTACGGGGAATAGACCAGTTGCTCCTCCATCAGGATCCATTCTTTGATCAAACGAGGGAGTTACCTCGTCTCCACCTCATTTCACCTTGAAGTCTACAAGTAAGAACTTGGGCTTAAAAATGACATCATTTTATCATTTTTAATTTTTAAAAATTGATCTAGGTCAAGTCAAACTCAGGTTTAAATAATGCTACTTTTGGTCTGGTCAGTAAGGAAGGGTCGAGTTTGGCTTGACCTATTGTCCATTTTTAAGTCTTTGTATTAGAAAATAACAATCGATCAGACAAGATTAATGTCTTAATTTTTTTAAATTAAAATTTCTCAAATTAAAAGACATTAAATTAGAATTTGACCTTATTAAAGCTTTAAATTTACGTGAAATCATTTGATTTAATTTGTTAATTCGTATATTCATATTTTTAAATTGAATAGAACTTAAAATTTAAAAGAATTTTATTGTTTTGATGAATTAATGTTTAATTTATTTTCATTATTTCACTTTATTTTATCTAAATCACAAATTTAAGTAGAAAAATAAAATATTTCTATATCTAAATTTTAACTTGTTTAATTTTAATTAATCACAATAATATATTAGATTTGTACTAGACTTACGTCCAACTCAAAGCCAATCTTTTCGTAAGGCAATCCAAATTTGATTTGTGGAAGTTTAATGAAATTTAGGTAGTTGATTATAAATTTCAAAAATTAAATTAAATTATGAATTTAAGCTCTTCAAATAAAAAAATAAATTGACTTTAAAAATTAATTAAATCAAATTTAACTTGTTCATTTCACATTGGACCGACTAAGCCAACCGTTCAATTCCTAATATTAAAATTGCACTTTCAATCCCAGCATGCTCAGTCACTAAAAATGGTTACAAAAGATTATGAAAATTATAATTTTATGTAGAAATAAATTATTAAATTCATAAACAAATACCGGTTCGGATCAGACCTGGCAAGTCGGGCATAAATCCGAACCAGTGGGCCTTTAAGACCCGACTACTCGCTCTCTTCTTACCGCCACTGGGAACACTATACTACTCCTCTCCAAACCGCTTAAATCCCTTTTTCGATTTTCCAATTCATCTCATGAACCCTAATCCTAATTCAAATCCTTAATCCCGCCAATCCATTTAGTTTCCAATTTCAAAGTTGTTGGCAACAGCTACAGACTTTACTCGTGGTCTCCAAGATGACCAAAGTGTACGGCACCGGCGCTTATGACTTCAAGCGCCACCGTGTCGCCGAGTACCCGACGGAGTTTCCCAACCAGCTGGGAGACAAACCGGCGGAGTCGAAACCCAGTTCTACGCTTCCTAATTCGATAACTCTTTTGGAGATTCAACGCGACCGTTTGACGAAAATAGCAGCGGAGAATTGGCTAAATACCGCTGGCGTAGAAGCTGAGAAGCGGAATGCTTTCGACCCAGAGCTTGTGAAGCAGATATACGAGACGGAGTTGAGATTGAAAGAGGGAAGAAAGACCGTTCCGTTACAGAGAGTGATGATTTTGGAAGTTAGTCAGTATTTGGAGAATTATTTGTGGCCGAATTTTGATCCGGAAACAGCCACTTTTGAGCATATTATGTCCATGATTCTAATGGTTAATGAGAAGGTAATTTCAGTAGTTGAATATTGTATGCAAGTAGACTGTACATACAATGCGCTGAGTAGGGATTTGATGTTAGTAAACTCCAAGGTTGTCCTTAAAAGATAATTCTGCACATACTGCAATTTTGTGTATCTTATTGGGATAATTTTTTGGGGGTTCATTATGAAGCTAATTGCTTGTAAGAATGAATTTCATTACTACTTTCATTTCTAAATTGTAGTTTCGGGAAAATGTGGCGGCTTGGATATGCTTTTATCACCGTAAAGATGTTTTCCAAGGATTTCTATGGAGGGTTCTTCAACTGAAAGAGGTTTGTTTCCTGTAGCCTATTTTGAAGTTGTTAATTTTGCCTCTTGTTTTTTTCCCCTTCTTTGGACTATCTTCTCCATGTTCCCATATGTGAGGTAATGCAGATTGTGTCAAGATATAGGAACATGTAATCAATAATCCTATCTGTCTTGGAAATTAATGTGTTCGTGCTTTTGTACATGGCTAATGATTTTGCTCCCATCTTATGTAATCAGGCGACTTATGGATTTCTTTTCATTCTTGACCTTTCATTTTATGACAGCTTTTCCCGAATTTAGTCTTTCAAGAAGCATTTGATACAATGGGTTTGTTTGTAATTTTACTATCTTTGTATATTTGACTCATTTGTTTCTCCAATCTTTTTGTAGGGGAGAGAATTAAGCATAGCAGAGAAGACTAATTACTTAGTTTTCATGATCAATGCCTTTCAGGTACTTTATGACCCCAATTTATGATTTCCGTTGATGCATTGGCTGTTGACATGACACGCTTTTGTTACTGTTATAGTGTCATAACACTCTTTCTATAATAGGGCTTCAATCAGAAGGGTAATACGATATAAAAATATCTGTATATGCTACGAACATAAAGCTTAACAGGATTTCAGTGTTTTTTTTTAAGACCTTCCTTGTAGAAAACTCAAATCATATGTTAAGTCTGTTTTTTCTTCATATTATTCTTTCCATTTTCTCCTAATTTGGAAACCTGTTGCATAGAGTTTGGAAGATGAAATTGTTAGTGAGACAGTCCTGAGATTAGCAAGTCTTCAGTCATGGCACAGTTTGTCGATTGGCCGCTTTCAGGTATGATCTGCTCATGTTATTTTTGTTTTTTTCTTAAAAGTTCTATCAATATTAGTACATGATTATCTTGTGATTGTGTAAGTTGCAGGTGGAGATTTGTCTCAATCCAGATCTGATCAAGAAATGGAAAAGGATGATAAGGAGAGAGACTAAGGAAGCAATGAAACGAGGAGAGCCGTTTGACCCATCATCTTTGCCTGAAGTGAAGTTCTTGAGAAATCTGATGGAAGAGTTTCTTGATGTAAAGTTCTACTTTACTTTTGAAGTCAAAACTTAATGCAATAAACATCCCTTGCCTCAAATGCAAGCTTGTTTAGAAACTAAATGCTTCTTTCATTTGTTTTCAGGTGCTTGATTTCAAGGTTTTTCCTAATCAAGAGGATGGATTTGATATCAGTGGTGGGTTAGTTGATGATGCTGCAGTCTTGTACTGCGAAAGATTTATGGAATTTCTTATTGATCTGTTGAGCCAACTACCAACAAGGAGGTATGTACTTTAGCTCTTGTCCTATCACTTTATTGCCACCAATTTCTCCAAATACCGATGGAATATAGTTCTCACCAGCCAATTGTTTGCATGGTTGGTGGTTATGTAAGTTTGTCCCTATGTACAAAATGGCTAGGCTTTTGATCTCATAAAAACAAAAAGAAATTCTTCTGGAAAATTTTCAGTTGCTGAATTTTCTGCTACCTCTTTGACATGGACAGGTACCTGAGACCTTTGGTTGCTGATGTTGCTGTTGTTCCAAAATGTCATTTAAGTGCTCTTTATAGACATGAAAAGGGCCGGCTCTTTGCACAACTGGTTGACTTATTACAGTTTTATGAGAGATTTGAGATCAATGATCATGTTGGGACACAATTAAATGATGATGAGATGCTTCAATCACATTATGACCGTTTCCAGGCTTTCCAGCTTTGTGCCTTCAAAAAAATCCCCAAGGTCTGTCATAATATCAATTTCCCTTCAAACACTCTTACTGTTCTCTTTGCTTCATTTATATTAAAAAAAAACCACTTCTGTATGCAAAATTTGTATCCAACAATAAGGTTTTGCCTAATGTTTTGTTGTGTGGAAACCTTTGAACTCATCTCTTTGTTCTACATTGATGCTTGTAGTTGCGAGAACTTGCATTAACTAACATTGGTGCAATTCACAAGCGGGCTGACCTGTCTAAGAAGTTGAGTGCGTTGACTCCTGAAGATCTAAGGGACTTGGTTTGTCATAAGGTACAGGGGTTGTCCTTGTGCATATGTGGATAATTTAGTCAATAACATGGGCTGTATAACATTAATGGTGATTTATGTGTATAGCACTCATTTGGGCTTACTTGCAGAATATGTTGTGTATCTATATGCATGAAATTATTTGAGATGGAAGTTTCATTTTTCCCTTGCTGATCTTTTCCTGTCTTTAATCAGCTCAAACTAGTATCTGTTGAAGATCCCTGGTCTGAAAGAGTGGACTTTCTTATTGAAGTCATGGTCTCCTTCTTTGAGAAAATACAATCTCAAAAAGAAGCTATAAATGCTCTTCCACTCTACCCCAATGAGCAAATTATGTGGGATGAAAGCCTTGTACCTAGCATAAATTATTCTGGAGAAGGTTGTTTGGCTCTTCCAAAGCTTAACCTGCAATTTTTAACTCTTCATGATTATCTTCTTAGAAATTTTAACTTGTTCCGACTTGAATCAACATATGAGATTCGTGAAGATATTCAAGAAGCTGTACCCCACCTCCTTGCCTACATAAACAATGAGGGGGAAACTTCTTTTCGTGGTTGGTCTAGAATGGCTGTGCCAATAAGAGAATTCAAGATCACAGAGGTCAAACAGCCAAATATTGGTGAAGTCAAACCGTCATCAGTGACAGCAGAAATTACTTATAGCATTTCCAGTTATAGGGCACAAATAAGATCAGAATGGGATGCCCTTAAGGAACATGATGTTTTATTTTTACTGTCAATTCGCCCTTCTTTTGAGCCTCTAAGTGCAGAGGAAGCTGAGAAGGCTAGTGTGCCACAGAGGCTTGGCCTCCAATATGTCCGAGGATGTGAGGTTATAGAGATTCGAGATGAGGAAGCAACACTCATGAATGATTTCACAGGAAGAATCAAAAGGGATGAGTGGAAACCACCTAAAGGTGAAATGAGAACTGTGACTGTTGCTTTAGACGCAGCACAGTATCATATGGATGTCAGTGATATTGCAGAGAAAGGTGCAGAAGATGTTTATGGGACATTTAATATATTAATGAGAAGAAAACCGAAGGAAAACAACTTCAAAGCAATTCTAGATTCCATAAGAGATCTCATGAATGAATATTGTATTGTTCCTGAATGGTTGCACAATGTATTTCTGGGATATGGGAATCCTTCTGCAGCACAATGGACCAATATGCCTGATCTTCTTGAAACCGTAGATTTCAAAGATACGTTTTTGGATGCTGACCATTTGAAGGAGAGTTTCCCAGATTATGAGGTCGGTACTGCCTTTTCATTTAAATTTGTGATGGCATATTGAACATACATCATATTCTCAGTTCTGAGAAGTTCACTGTTCTGTTCTGATCTGTTCTTTTTCCATATTATTGGGAGTGTTGTTTAGCTTTTCTCCTACTGATTTTATAACTTCCACTAGACTTCATGAACTGTTGTGATACAATATATTAGCAGTTCCTGTCACTATTATTGGGAGTATTGTCAACTTCCTCTTATACCAGGAATCATTGATATCTTTTGTTTGTCTCAGGTTTCTTTTATAAATCCAGATGGCAGTGAAAACTTAGAACCTAGACCTCCTTTTCGAATTCGGCTTCCCAGGACACTGAAGGGTGACACTCATGCACTTCCGGGGAATAAGAAGTCTACTGTTGATTCATTGAGTGGTGTCAACATGATTGATGCTGTTAACAAGAAGGAAGACCTCATTGTTGAAGCATACATTCCTCCTGACCCTGGCCCTTACCCTCAAGATCAGCCAAAACAGAATGCAGTCAGATTTACTTCGACTCAGGTAGGTGGCAGCTACTTGTTTCAGTCTTGTTGGGAACTTCTCAATTGTATGCCTTTCTTTACATTTCTAACATGATTGGTTCAGATTTGGGTTTCTCATCAGTCGAACAGCTCTCATCCCTTGTTCCTATTTGTTCTCATCTGTGGATTTCTTAGTTCTTAACTTCCCTTCCTGCCTCTTTCTAGAAGATCTAGGCAGGGATATGTTATCATGTTAATTTATATAGTTTGGTGATGACGAAAATAAAGGGATTGCAATTACACCATCTTTTCTGAGGATCTTTTTTTTATCGTATCTTTCAACTAGTGTTTTATCACCAAGAAGTGGCTAATGGGCTTGAACTCTCAGTGTGCCTTAAACTTCGAAAAGTAATCATTAAAATGGGCTTTCATCTCTTATTCCTACTTGATCTCTGATCTTGGCTACTTATGTGACACTAGATTGGTGCCCAGAAGAAAGTAGTGACAAGATATTTTGCATGTCTTTAATGCTATTTGTCGTTTATATCTGAACACATTTATTGTTTTTGTTGACTAGGTTGGGGCAATCATCTCAGGAATACAGCCAGGGCTAACTATGGTTGTCGGGCCACCTGGTACTGGAAAGACTGATACTGCTGTGCAGATCTTGAACGTACTATATCATAACTGTCCATCTCAGAGGACATTAATAATCACTCATTCGAATCAGGCCTTGAATGACCTTTTTGAAAAGATTATGCAGGTATGGGGTTTAGTGGTCCTTTCATTGTAAATATTATTTATCTAAATCTAGGATCTCGCAGGATATAATTCTACCTTTCTAGCTTGTGCTTCTGATATGGCATATTTGATGCAAACTTGTTCATACCTCAACTTTTTCAGAGAGATGTTCCAGCACGATATCTTCTTCGACTGGGTCAAGGTGAACAGGAACTGGCTACTGATCTTGACTTTAGCAGGCAGGGCCGTGTTAATGCGATGCTTGTTCGGCGGTTAGAATTACTTGGTGAAGTGGAGAGGCTTGCAAAGTCACTCCAACTTCCTGAGGACGTAGGTTATACTTGTGAAACTGCAGGATACTTTTGGTTGCTTCATGTCTATTCACGCTGGGAACAATTCATTGCTGCTTGCGTGGGTAATGAAGACAAACCATCATTTGTTCAGGAGCGGTTCCCCTTTAAGGAATTCTTCTCCAACACTCCTCAACCTGTCTTTAGTGGTCAGTCATTTGAAAAAGATATGTGGGCCGCTAAGGGTTGCTTTAGTCATCTGAAGACTATGTTCCAAGAGCTAGAAGAATGTAGGGCTTTTGAACTGCTTAAATCTACTGCTGATCGAGCAAATTACCTTATGACAAAGCAGGCAAAAATAGTAGCGATGACTTGCACTCATGCAGCCCTGAAGAGAAAGGACTTTCTTCAATTAGGTTTCAAGTATGACAACCTGTTGATGGAAGAGAGTGCCCAGATATTGGAGATTGAAACTTTCATTCCAATGTTACTTCAAAGGCAGGAGGATGGTTATGCCCGGCTTAAGCGTTGCATACTGATTGGTGATCATCACCAGTTACCTCCTGTTGTGAAGAATATGGCATTTCAGAAATACAGCCACATGGACCAAAGCTTGTTTACAAGGTTTGTTCGGCTTGGTATTCCTTATATTGAGCTCAATGCCCAAGGTAGAGCTAGGCCAAGCATAGCCAGACTTTACAATTGGAGGTACCGAGATCTGGGAGATCTTCCTTTTGTGAAAGAGAGTAGCATATACCATAGAGCTAATGCAGGATTCTCATATGAATATCAGCTTGTGGATGTGCCTGATTACCATGGCAGAGGGGAGACTGCCCCTTCTCCTTGGTTCTATCAGAATGAGGGAGAAGCAGAATATATTGTGAGTGTTTACATCTATATGCGATTGCTGGGATATCCTGCAAACAAGATTTCCATCTTGACAACTTATAATGGTCAGAAACTTCTGATTCGTGATGTCATCAACCGACGATGTGTTCCTTACAACTTTATTGGTCCTCCTAGCAAGGTGAGACACCAATGATTTATATTATCCGCCTGAATTAGAGTTTGCTAAGATTTGGTCTGCATGAAAAAAAAAGTTTTTATTTTCATAACTTCCATCTCTTCATTATTGTTGTCATTCTTGTCATCACCTAATAAAATTAATCCACAGCATTGTCTGGGGAACTTATATGGGTTATCCATGGACAAATTATGTTAATTCAGTTAGAAATATTTCTTTTGTTTGAATGTTGGAAGATATTCATGCCATGCTTGGTATAACAAGTTTATTTGTAATATATCAGGTCACTACAGTTGATAAATTTCAAGGGCAGCAGAATGACTTTATTTTACTCTCTCTTGTGCGGACTCGCTTTGTTGGTCATCTTCGTGATGTTAGAAGATTGGTCGTTGCTATGTCTCGTGCCAGACTTGGACTCTATGTGTTCTGCCGACGTTCATTGTTTGAGCAATGCTATGAATTGCAGCCTACATTTCAGCTTCTGCTGCAGAGGCCTGACCATCTTGCCTTGAATTTTAATGAGATGTCCTCATACACAGAACGGCTTGTTGAGGATATTGGACATCCTTATCTTGTGAGTGACATTGACGAAATGGGCCACATTGTAGTTGATAAAATGAATCAAATATATCAGGTACAGTCCTCTGATCACATCAATTTTCCTATCTTGTTAGTGAATAGTTGGTTCCTGAATCCAGCAGAAACTGTAGTTCAGATTAGACCAATTCACGGTAGCATTATGTTGAAGCTAAAAGGTACACAGTGATCTTAGTTCGCAA
Organism: Erythroxylum carthagenense; assembly: GCA_026413575.1. NCBI lineage: Eukaryota > Viridiplantae > Streptophyta > Magnoliopsida > Malpighiales > Erythroxylaceae > Erythroxylum > Erythroxylum carthagenense. Next base: position 52,266,881 of record JANZLD010000009.1, on the reverse strand, counting down.
GTACGAGCTGAAACATGCCGAGTTGCAAAACTATATTTTAGAGTATATACTAAAGTTTGAAGCATACTTCTATAATTGCATTCCAATATCTTTGGACCCAAGTCTACTCGTCTGACGCCCATTTCTTAACTTTTATTGTCAGGCAAGTATGATGAATCATCAGTTTCAGCAGTATTTGCCATCATTGGATGTGTCCGGGCCTGAGAAAGAGGACAATGACGCACTGGAGCAAAGCCAGCCAGGTGAAGCTATGGATGGTGTTGCAGCTAGTCAAAATGGAGATATAGCTCTCGATGAACAATCCAATGAGGGCTTGCCACCTGAAGGAGGTGCAAGTCAAAGTGCAGATATACCTCTCGAGGAACAATCCAATGAGTGCTTGCCACCTGAAGGAGCTGCAACTCAAAATGCAGATATACCTCTCGGGGAACAATCCAATGAAAGTTTGCCACCTGAAGGAGGTGCAGGTCAGAATGGAGATTTACCTCTCGAGGAACAATCCAATGAGGGTTTGACACGTGAAGGACGTGCATCTGAAGAAGCTGCAATGGAGGAGCAGATTACTCAAAATAGTGACTGAAGATGATAACCGGAAGACTTGAGCTGGGAGGGCGATTTTTCAGCAGCAAGGCACACGATTATACCACACGTACGCCACAATAAACGAGCACAACCAAAGTATGGACAGGAAAGGCAGGTGAAAGACAGGTTACTGGGGTTGATTTTATCTGCACAGTGCCTTGGTTATATAGGACCGAGAAGTATCTTAGAGCCAATACGACCATCTTCTGCTTTGTATAAGCAAAGAATTGGCACGCACTTCGATTTGTAGGATTTTGCCAGTGGTCAGGGACGGGAGATGCAGACCAGGAATCTGTAGAAGTAACTTCTTATATTGGTGTTGGATAGATGGGATTTCTTACCGTTCCTGAATAGTTGAAGGATCAAAGTAGCTTTGGAGATAAACAGGACATGTAAAACTAATACCTTCAGCTATTGAAGAACGCTGTTTCAGTTGTATCTGTCATGGATGTAACTATAAGGCAGATCAAACTGTTTATG
>JANZLD010000009.1:52237349-52255495 GCA_026413575.1 Erythroxylum carthagenense | reverse complement strand
ATATTTGTAAAATCAATAATCATTTACCAATGACTATCGAAACTATAATGCATGTGCAATGCCACTTTTGCCTGTACCAATCCTAACCCGATCCAATTTACTGACATACCCGTCACACCGGTAGCGGGATGTTACAATTCACCCCTATAGAAAGAGCAAAATCCATGAAAGCTTCTAACATCAAAAAGTGTTTTGGGGGCCGACCATTCTAGAATGGCCTTGACTTTTGTGGGATCCATTCTTATTCCTTCATGGATTACTACATAACCTAGGAAAGTCAATGAATGATCACAAAAATGACACTTTTCCATATTAGCATATAAACATTCATGATCTAACACCTCAAACACCATTCTCAAACGAATCACATGTACATCTAAATCTTTTGAGACAAGTAAAATATCATCAAAATACACTTCCACAAACTTATCAAGAAATGATTTTAATACCTTTTTCATCAACCTTATGAAGGTTGAAGGTGAATTAGACATCCCCATTGGCATCACGAACCACTCATAGAGCCCCTCCTTTGTCTTGAAGGCAGTTTTCCATTCATCTCCTTCACGAACTCAGATTTGATGGAATCTATTTGCTAGGTCCAATCGTGTAAAGATTGAAGCTCCATGTAAGTTGTCAACATGTTATCAAGTCTAGGAATTGGATACCTATACTTGATGATAATCTTGTTAACAGCCCTAGAATCTATCATCATCCTCCATTTCCCATTCTTCTTTGGCACCACAAAAGTGGGCACCACACATGGACTAGAAGTCACTATGATAAAACCTCTTTCCATCATCTCATTCACATAATCTTGTAAAGCTTCAATCTCCTTTGGACTCATCCTATAGGTGTGCTTGTGAGATATCATAGCTCCGGGCACAAAATTGATCTCATGTTGGATGCTTCTCAATAGAGGAAGGCCCTTAGGCAAAGTTTTGGGAAATACCCGTGGGAACCCCTCAATTAAGCTTTCCATTTCCTTAGGCAACACTACTATTAATTTGTCTTCATCTTCCATATCTAATGGCACATAAGATGGTAATTCCTCTACAATGGCTTTCTTCTCGTCCATGGCTAAAGCAATCTCACTTACATTCTCCCCTTTGAACTTCGACTTCATCGGTACAAGCAAAAGTTTCTTCCATTCATGCCTCAAGGAATAGGTGTTTTCTCTTCCTTGATGGCTCACATCTCTGTCATACAACTATGACCTCCTAAGTAGTAAATGACAAGCGGACATGGAGATAACATGGCACCATACTTCATCACAATATTTTTCAATTGCAAAAGGAACTAAACACGTCTTAGTTACCCTAATCTCGTGATTGTCATTGAGCCATGTGAGTTTGTACGGATTCAGAATTGGTTTGGTTTTGAGCTGTCCACCATTTCAGTTGAGGGCGCGTTCTCACAAGCCCCACTATCTATCAACACATGACACATGTTCCCACTAGTAATGTACCTTATGTAGAAAAGTGATCTTCTCTTCCAATCTTCTCCTCCATGTTTGCGATTCAAAAGCCTACGTAACATAAGCATTTCGGCATTCATATTTTCTCCACTAGCCACAATTGTCTCATCACTCTCATGCTCCTCTTTTAGCACCATAAAACATCTCAGCCCCAAATTCAACTTCATCAATCTCCTTCATTTTCCTAATGGTCATCGTCTTTCTAGTTGGACACTTGGATTGAAAATGGCCATAGCTTTGGCATTTAAAACACTTAAGCATGGTTTTTGGAGATTGTTGGTTAAGATTTGGCATGATTTTTGGGGTATAACCTGTAGTGTTTGGCCTTTGGTTTGGTGGAGGTGAGTAGGGTGGATTTGGTGGTGTAGTGTTCGGTTTGGTGGAATTTGATGGCATGGTGTATGGAGTTTGTGTTTTTGATGGTGAGGTGGAAAATTTTGGTATTGGTCGTGGGGTTTGAGATAGCTTCAAGCTTTCTTCACATCTCATTGCAAGCCTCTTCAATTCGCTAAAAGTTTCATATGGGTAAAAGCTCACCATGTTTCTAATTTTAACTTTGAGCCCTTTCTGAAAATGGGCACAAACTAATTCTTCACTTTCTCCATGATCACATTTGGGTAAAAAATGTTCACATTCACCAATATATTCTTCAATTCTTTTACTACCTTGTGTGAGAGACATCATTTGAACCAACAAATTTTGCCTATGTTGATGTGACATGAATTCATCTTCAAGCTCGACTTTTATCCTTTTCTAAGTGTTGATTCGTTGCCTCCCTTCTCTCACTCTTCTTCTTTGAAGATTGTCCCACCACAAAGCTGCATGCCCCCTAAATTTGAGATCCACAATCTTCACTTTCTTATCATCCTCAATATCTCTTAATTTAAAAGCTCTTTTTACACTATATAGCTACTCTTAGTAAGCATAAGGATCTAGCTTTTCATGAAACTCAGGAATGTCTAATTTGAAATTAAAAAATTCACTTTGGGGCCTCTCTTGCATAAACCTTTCTTGAACATACCTTCCTCTACGTAGGTCAATTATGCACCCTTTCCCTCTTGGAATTGTCGGTCCTCCCATGGTGTAAGAGGCACCATCATCTTCATATGGCTCATCTTCTCCAAAGGTAGTGCCACCATCAAAAGTTTAATAGGGATCCGACCTAATTGGGACTCTGGGGATGTGTGGAGTGCTCGAGGATGGTTTGAACATTTCAAAGGCTTTGTCCTTGGCTTTCATGGTGGCTATTTCAAGGCAAAGTGTCTCAATTTGAGCGGCCATCTCTTCTTGTGTGAGTTGTGGCTTGGTTTGATTAGATTCGGACGTGGTTATAGGAGATGAACCTAGCTCTGATACCAAAATGATGGCATATATGGTGTGAAACAATGGGAAATGGGCCCTAGAAAGGTTTGGTAAAGTTTGAAGTAGTTTGGTGAATTTTATGTCTCAGCGATACCAAACAGGCTCTAAATATGGGATGGGTTTCTAGGAATATGGGTCTAGAATTTGAGGTTATGGTCTTAATGAAATTTGTAGATCTATGTGTCTAGTTTCTGGAAACATATGATTCGTTTGAAATGGATGAGTGGTTTGATAGTTACGACATTTTTAGTGGCATATGGTATGGCTAGGCGCTGAAATGGAAGCTATTGTGGAAATGGGGAATTTGGATGGGTTGTGTTTGGATTCTGGAAAAGAGATCAAAATGAAAGTTGTAGAAGAGATGATGACGAACAACTTTGTTTTGACCAAAAGTTGATTTGGTGAATGGTTTTTGAGATAACTGGAATGGACAAAAAGTGATGCTTGGTGGCAAGATGGAGTAGAACAAAGTATCAATTGATAATTTTCGGAAAATTATCAAAGTCAAATGATTGTTTTTGGAAAACAAACAAACCTAATAGAAAATTCTGCCAAAGGATATAAACTCAGGTTTGAATTAAATATATCTTTTTTTTGTTTTATCCTTCTTCACAAAGGAACAAAGCTAGCTATTTATAAACAAGGAAGGCATAAGGGCAACCTCCATATGTCCCAGTCGTGCGTTATAAGTTATCAAAACAGAAAATTATATTCAATCACAGCTGAACTTTAACTTTATTTATGAAAACATAACTTAAATAGAAAATTAAAGGTCATCGTAAACTAAAAGTCACAAAGTTAATAAGTCAACAATGTCATGTTCTTCAAGAGTTGTTGGCCAGCCTCCTCTTGATGTTATGGGCTTTCTTTGGACTTTAGTCACTCTTCATAAATATAAGTTTTGACTTCACTAAAAGGCTTTAGTAAGGCTTGGAATTCTAGAAAATTGTTAAGTTCAAATTCCTCTTCTCCAAATGTTGTAGCCATGGGTTGTGGAGGCTCTCATAGGCCCATTGGTTCCATGTCTTTCATTGCTTGCTTAGATGGTCCTCCATTAGAGGTCTGAGGTATTTATTGGTTCGAAGGAACTGCAAGGACTATCTTCCATTATGCTATAAATATAACTGATCGCTTGTACTCTTTAACTCAGTAAGAAAAAGCAGCACCTAGAAGTAGAAGTGGTTTCTCTTCGACCGCACGTTTGGTTTAATCTCTCTAATCAGCAACTAAACTCTTGCTAAATCATCTGAAATGTCGTTGATCCCAAGCTTATTTGGAAAAAGGCAAAACAGAGTCTTCGATCCTTTCTCAGCTTTGGACTTATAGGACCTGTTCAGAGACTTCAGTTTCCCTTCCTCTTATTCACTCGTTCAGGGAGAGAACGCATGATTCGTCAACGCTCTAATAAACTAGAAGGAGACGCCTAAGGCACACGTGTTCAAGCCCGATCTTTCAAGCCTGAAGAAAGAGAAAGTTAAAGTGGAGGTCAAAGATGGGAGACTGCTCCAAATCAGCGGAGAGAGGCACGTGGAGAAGGAGGATAGGGACGACATGTGGCATCGCATTGAACGAAGTAGTGGAAAGTTCCCGAAGAGGTTAAGGATTCCGGAGAATGCGAAGATGGATAAGGTGAAGGCGTCAATGGAGAATGGGATTTTGACTGTTACTGTTTCGAAGGAGCAAGCTAAGAAACCTGATTTGAAGTCCATTGAAATCTCCGATTGAAGTAAACGGAATGCGTATAAAACTGATGAGTCTGTATACTTGTCTACTATTGTCACTATCATACTATGTAGTAGGCAATGGGTCGGGTTCGTCTCTATTCTATTATCTAACTAGATATTTTAAGTCCGGTTTAGTTAACTGTTTTAATTTTGTTAAGCCTACTCAAAGTGATATATTTTAAATCATTGTGTAGAGAATCCGTATCTTGACATTTTATTTTTAGCATCTCTTTTGATTATATAAGCAATTCCTAATGGTCTTTGAGGATAATTGAGGAATTGGTGATTTCAGTTACAGCTCGCCTTTGCGGTATATATAAACGCATTCTTTTGTACTTTTAAAATTTTTTATCTTTTAAATGTATAGAAACTTTTATTAAAATTAAATTTTAGAAGAGTTTATTAATTTTTATTAAAGATGATAATTAGTAATTATAAAATATACTTAATTTACATGACAATAGAATATGATTTAATTTTTAAATATTATTGATATAGGAATGGTTGGATAAGGATGTTTGAAGATTGATTCTAGATTGAACAAATGTTTCTAGTCAACAACTTTGAGTATTTCTTGAATATTTCGAGGTCTTGGACTTGGGTTTTTAATCCGGTCGAGGATGATCATTATCATTTTGACAAATTAAATTGGAGAGCAAGTTGACAATAATATTTCTTTTGGCTATTGTTTTCTATCTGTCTTCTTCCTCTATTGATTATATAGCTCATCATTATCATTGTCTGAGTCATAATTTACACAAATCTCATAATCTGGTTTATACATGGATGAATCTACATCCTAGACAAAATGTTTACGACGATGACTAACGTATATAGGTTCTCCATCAAGCTTGAAGAAATGAATTGGAGGTCTATCTAAACTCAGAAAGGTGAAAGAAATACTTCAAAGAATGGAAGCTGAAATGCAAAATAGATAGTCCAATACTGTTTATGAAGCTTATCACACATTTTTTCTAGTTATCCAACCCATCTATTCTTCACCAACATATCCTGAAGCTGTTGATTATGAGAAAACATTCTAAATGAATTATTATTTAATCAAACACCATATTCATCTACTACCGTTAAGCCTAAATCCACGAAATCCTTAAATCCTAATTTTTGAAAAAATCTTCTGAGTTATCACCTTTATATATTAAACCGGCCAATCCGTGAAGTAGACCTTCCCAAATCAAAAATCCACCATCAACCCAAGGGGTGCGGTTGAGTGGCAATGGACTCATCCACCCTTAACCAAAGGTCAGGGGTTCAATCCTTGGCTTTGGATATGGAGCAGCCTTAAATCTTTGGGCTAGCTGTCCTACCCTGTGAGGTGCCTTCCCATCAGCGAGGAGATTAGTCACTAGGTCCACCGGTAAATACTCTGGTCAAAGACAAAAAAAAAACTCCACCATCTTCTCTGCCAAAAACACGTCTCCCATTTACTTGGAAAGACAAAGTTGCTCTCACCCTTATCACCTAGAAATGGATGACACTCCTTTCAATTTTAAATTTTATAATATTTCAATGCATTAAAATAATATATTTTTATTTCCAATTTTAATCTTCTTTATGTTTTTCAATTCAATATGTGAAGAAGTCTTCATTTTAGACCATTTGATTTTTTAAAATTTTTACTAATTTATTTAATTAAATTTATTTTAAAAAATATGTAATTAATAAATTATTTAAAAGAGTACAGTGGGCAACCCATTGAGCCCGAAGTCCATCGAACTTGTTCACAAATCAATAGGTCCGGCCCATCGATAGGCATCAATCAGGACCATTTGTATTCCGGACATCAAGCCAAACCCAACCGAACCCCGCCGCTTGAGCGGTTCCGAAAAAGTCCCACGTTAATCTGTTGTCAGAAAACAACAATCAACTATTAGTTTTATTTTCTCTGCTTCGGTTGGCATTTGTAATTATTGGAATTAAACACTCGTGCTTCTTCTTTCTTCCACAGTTCTGGAGCAAATCTCTCTTTTTTCTCGTAAGCAAACCCTAAAAATCTCTGTCTCAGGGATTGTTATCGTGCTTTGATTCGTTCTGATTGTACAGGTAAGACTCTATCAATCTCCCTGTTGTTGAAATTATTACCATTCTTTTGGTTTTGGATCTTGAATCATGTCTGAGAAAATGAAATTGAGATCGTATAATGGATGAAAGATTGTTCTTTCTTCCTCTTCTAATTTCTTGATTTTGGGTTTGTAACTGCTGATGAATCTTGTGTTAATCGTGTTCTTTCTTCCTCTTCTAATTTCTTGATTTTGGGTTTGTACCTGCTGATGAATCTTGTGTTAATCGTTACTATATCTGATCTATGTCTGTTTAGATCTAAGAACTGAATGGAACAGAATCCGTGTTGTGTTTCGTTTGGTGGGTTTTTTTGAGCGTTTCGATTTGTTCTTGCTTGCAGAGGTTGTTCTGAAAGATGTCGAGTCAAGAACAGCGCTTGAACGTGGTTCCAACTGTTACAGTGCTTGCAGTTGTGAAAGCCCGACTTGTCGGAGCTACCAGAGGTCACGCTCTTCTCAAAAAGAAGAGCGATGCTTTAACCGTCCAGTTTCGTCAAATTCTAAAGAAGATTGTGTCCACCAAAGAATCAATGGGGGAGATCATGAAAGCCTCATCATTTGCACTGACCGAAGCCAAGTATGTGGCTGGTGAGAACATCAAGCACAGTATACTGGAGAATGTTCAGACAGCATCTCTTAAAGTCCGATCTCGACAAGAGAATGTTGCCGGTGTGAAACTTCCCAAGTTTGAGTATTTCACCGAAGGCGAGACCAAGAACGATTTAACTGGACTGGCCAGGGGTGGCCAACAGGTGCAGGCCTGTCGAGTCGCTTATGTCAAAGCAATTGAGGTTCTTGTTGAGCTTGCTTCACTTCAGACATCATTCTTGACACTTGACGAGGCAATAAAGACCACTAATAGGAGGGTTAATGCATTGGAGAATGTTGTGAAGCCAAAATTGGAGAATACTATTACTTACATCAAGGGAGAGTTGGATGAGCTTGAGAGGGAGGATTTCTTCAGGTTAAAGAAGATACAGGGTTACAAAAAGAGGGAAATTGAGAGGCAACTTGCTGAGGCTAAGCTGTTTGCAGAGGAAAAGTTTGCGGAGAAAGTCTCATTGCAGAAGGGTATTTCGTTGAATTCGGCTCACAATTTGTTGTCTGCAGCATCAGGGAAGGACGAGGATATAATTTTCTAATGATCGAGTTCAGGTTATATATCTATCTCTTAGGAAGTGTGAGTTTGGCTATGCTGGTTGGTTCTGTTTTGGAAATTTCCTAGCATTGGCAAGTCCAGCTCCAAAAGTTTGTGGTCTGAATAAAATATGTGTGCGTAATTTTATTCGTTGTAAATTTATTATCTGACATGAAATCCTTTGGACGAGTCTCTCACCCCTCAAGTAGTTTTTTGCTGCTATTGATCATTAATAAAGCTCGAATGGAGCTTACTTGGTTTAGTGAATTTTTGGTTTAATGCTTTAGTGATTATGCTATTTTTATGTGTTCCGAAGATAGCCTTTTTCTGTAAGCTTGCGTATTTCTAGACCTTTCTAGATTCCACATTTAGTAGGACTTTTACTGAGTTATTGTTATTGTTATTGTTGTTATTATCTTCTTACAGGTTATGCTGCTATTAGTGGATGAATATAATTACCTTGTTAAATAATTTAGGATAGTTTTTATTGTTGCTAACTGAATGTAAATTCCCATATGAGCTTTGCAATTACAATAAGAGTCTAGTTGAAAAGCGAGATTAAGAAAGGTTTAGCAGTAAGTAGTCTTATTCTTATAATATGTAATGTAATATATTATAATAACCTGATCAAAAATATAAAAATTATTGAATGCAATTTGAGAATTTATTTAATGCATATTCGTACATGTAATAATTTGAATTTAACAAGTTGAATGGTTGAGGCTGAGCTGCTCTTTTCAATTTGTTTTGAAGCTTAAATTTTTTTAATGAAACAGCGTTGATTAGAGTAAAATAGTTTGATTTTAATTTTTTAAAATTAAAAATATATATTTGGCCAAAGTTTGATCATATTCGATTGGGGACATGTTGTACCTAAATTTAATCAGCCTCGGAGTTAGGTTTGGAGCCTCAAGCTAGATTCAAACCCAAAAATAAATCTTATTTTGAAAGGGTACAATTATAATTTATATCAATATGAAAGTTACAAAAAAGAATTAGATTCAAACATCAGAATAAGCCAAGCGCAACTTGAGAATGACTAAGCCTATTTTTTGTTTGAGACTTTAACATTAGAGTTTTTGTAGGTAGGTTTTTTTTTTTAAATTCAATTGACTGATTGATTATAATTTAAAAAAAGCTGTTTTTAGTAGATTTTTTGACAATATAAAAATATTTTTTAATTTTAATTATATTTTATTTTGTAATAAAATTATTTATGCCTATAAATGTTATTTAAAGTATAATAAACAATATACAAAACACAATATATTAATTATTATATAATTTTAAACCATATGAAATATACATGAAAATATATCGAACCAAATCTTTTATATGGATTATAATATAAGTAAAACTAATATAAAAATAAATATTAAATCATATAAAAATTCAAATAACATTATATAAATCTTAAAATAAATATTCAAGTTGAGTAAATAGTTAAATACCTAATAAATTATGCATTTATTGTAAACGTGAAGATGAGTTTGTGAGTATTGTGAGAATTATGTGTAAAACATAAGAGCCAAAGGAACTAAAAAATAAAGTTATTACTTGATCTGAAAAATTTACCTGAAAAAGCTGTTTAAGAGGTTTTTTTGAAAACCTCTACATTTGAACATCTTAAAAAGTTATATTTTGGTTGCTAAAAAAGTCATATATATTTAAAAAGTACTTTTTCATTTTACAACTAAATACTTAATTTTTAAAAAATTATAATAAAAAATATTTATTAAACTCTCAAAATTCCCAACCCATTGTCACGGGTTGGGAATCGCTCTTAGGCTTCCCAACCCATTGTCACGAGCATCCACGAACTGCTCACGCGGAACTGGTCTGTTGTTCATCGTCACGTTTATCAAGAAAGTAATAGATGTGCGGACTGGCTCGCCACACGTGTTGTACCTTCTGAGATCGGACTTTCTTTTTTTGATTTTACACCCATTGAGTGTGATGCAATTCCGCAAGTTCATGGGTCTCAAATAGTATAGTATAATATCGTCTCACAAGGAGTAATTGTGTAAGTATCAGGCTTGGATCACTCAATTAATTGGACTAAGCAGATTTGTAGGATTGGGGAATTAAATTAAGAAAATTAACTATCAAAAATAACAAAATCAATGCTAAACAAAAATGCGAATATCTTTAGGGGTTAATTTGAATGGACTGTGGTAAGCTTCAAGGATGGGTTTACTTTTAGCGTTTTTTAATGGACTTTACCTGAATCAATTTACGATGCGAATTTTGGTTGATAGAAGGTTGAGCCTAGAATTTCTTAAATCCTTTTTCAAGGTATCAAATGAGTGTTATGCAATAATCATAATCTACTGTCGTAAACTAGCAATCAAGCATAACCCATTAAGATCTTTGCTCACCTGGTTTTCTCCCATAAATTCAATCTATGTCTAAATCTGAAATTTATAAGTTCCCTGTTTGGAGTTCCGCTATCAATTTTCACCTATCGGTTCTTCAATTAACAACTAACGTCAAGTAATGGTTGGCCAAACACAATACCAGCAAAATTAATCTCAAATTAGAGAAATCAAAACAAAAATTCCATACTTATAAATCAACCAAGATTTCAATCCATAAAATTAACTAAAAGCTTCAGCCCAACCTTGAAGCTTTGGAGAAGTTACTTACTCATGGTAGAATGAATACCACAGATATTATGCTCAGCAAACAACATTAAGAGAAATTAAATAATAGATCAGAAAATAGATGAGTTTCAGATCTCCCTCTAATGTTGCGTCACTGTGCTCTCTGTAGCTCTCTCAACGGTGGATCTCTCCTCACTCACTGTGTGTGCGTTCTCTTGGAGCTATTGTGTTGGCATCCACTGCTCCCCTGTAGCGTCATTTTCGTTTTCCACTATAGCAAGATGTTAGTGTCTGCGTGGTGCGTGGAGCTTCCTAGTCAGCTGCATCTCCTGGTGGGTCAGCGTCTGCTCCACTGTAGCTCCTTGTTGCTTCTCTGTGCTGTGTGTTGTTTTCGTTTTCTCCTTATCTTACAACAAGATCAACATTATTCCATATGCCACCAACTCTAATTAAAAACCCCCAAACGTTACTCCTCAGTCCACGCACACTCTCTTCTTTTTTTTCCTTCAGTTCACTCACACTCAGCAGCTCACGTTATTTTCCTCCAGTCCTTCTATGTTTCAGCTTCTTTCACCCACGCTCCTTTTTTTTCTTTTTCTTTTTCTTTTTTTTTCAACTCTTCCAGTCCACGCCCTCTTCTCAGCTCTCTCTTTTTTTTTTTGTCCACGCTCACTTCTAGTTCCTCCTAGTTTCTCTAGTTTTCACCCCTCCTCTCGTTCCTCCAGACCACACCCTTCCCTTCATATAACGCACAGCTCACCTCCTTCTGGTTTGGTATGGTATGTCTGCTTTTGTGGGCATCTTCTCTAGCTATACTCACGTTTCCTGCCGGTGGTGTCTGCATGGGTCTCTCTTCTGTATGGGTCCTTGCTAGATGTCCCAACATCTGGTCTTTTCTCATGTGCTGGTTGTCGTGTGTGTTTTTCCAGCTGCTGTGGCCAGCCCCCATGCTTTCTCTGTAACGTGAATACCCCTCCTTTGGTGTATGCGGGGTCCCTCTTGGAGCTGTCTTCTTTCTGCCTTGTTGTCTACGCGTGGGAGCTCTCCTGCTGCGTTATGGATCAGTCTCTCACGCATCGACGTCATTTTCGTTGGTCTCTTCCTGGTGCATGCGTTATCCACTCTTCTGGCTGGTGCGTGAACCTGCTGGAGTTACTCTTCTGCATAGGTCCTTGCTTGATGTCCCTGCATTTGGTCTCTTCGTGTGCTGCCTATTGTGCGTCCCTTTTGTTGTCGTTTAATGCTCCCATGCTTCCTCTTTTCTTGTGTAATGTTGAGGGCTTTGCAGGCTGGTGTAACTTTAATACCCTCTATCTTATTGGAGCTTTTTTTCTGTAAGTGTAGCGTCTCTCAATGCTGGTGGGTCACGCACTCTTCTTCCCCTCTCCCCACAGCTGCCGACGTTATGGTGCTCCTTCCTTTGCTTTTGCGTGGGTCTCCTTTGCTTGCCTTGTTTTGGTGGGGTTGCTCCTTTAGCTGTAGCTCTCTTCTGTTTTGGTGATGTAACTGTATTTCTTTCTTTTAGTTAATTCCTCCAGCTGATGTGCATCTCTGTAGTGCTCCAACTGGTGGGTCTCTTGGCATGGTGCGTTTGCATGGGTGATGTCTCTAGCTCTGCTGGTCTGCAGGGGCGTCCTTCCTCTTTGTTGTAGCTAGACATGACAATTTAAAATCCTCACTCAATTGAAGCCTAGCTCTCACCGATTGGCTCCTGCATTTTCTCCTATTTGCTTTTACGTTTTGGACTCTTCCTTATTTAATTGTTGTTGTGGTATTTACAACGAAAATCAAATACATTTCTTACAAATTAAATATGAACAACAATAGAATAGATGCAAATTTTGGTAAACTAAATAATTTAGTAGAAAAAATATTAATAAAGTCTAATAATTAATCCAGAAATTAAAGAAAAATGTCATTAATTCTAATGAGAAAATACATCCAACAGGGTGCCACTGTATCCTCTTGGAGGATTTATCGGGGTTCTGCTTTCCTAGACTAGTGTTGTAATTTAGTTGTTTTTTCCTTTTTTTTAATTACAAAGGAAAGGTACAAGTATGATCAGATATGACGAAGGTACAAAGCCCCGCCCGCATCATGGTGCAGAAGTTCCTGAATGGCTATCGAAAGCTCCCTAAGAAGGTGTAGGCCCGGAGCCAAGAAAATGGCGCAAGTTGCCAATCTGTCAGTGCACTGGTTCTCCTCTCGCCCGACATGTCGTAGAACTACCTCCCAGTCTCGCTGTAACAGCCCGTGAATACCTGCAACCAACAAAAGATCCTCAGTCAGAACCTGCTGAGAAAAGGAAAGTATGTTAATAACTTCCAGCGAATCGATTTCAAGAATAAGGCGGTGGAAACCTCGGTCCCAGGCCAACAGGAGACCGGAATGGACCCCACGGAGTTCGACTGTGAAGGGGGAACAGCGATCGAACCGCTGCTAGAAACCCCCACGTCATTGCCCACATCGATCCCGAATTAACCCTCCAGCTGACGCCTGAACGGCATCCGGTGAGATTGTCCCATCCGTATTCAATTTCACCCAACCCTCTATAGGCGGCGACCAGCCCACCGGAGTCCCCACAGGCATAGTAGAATTCGGGAAAATACTGGATTCCATGAGATGAGCTCTGGAAATCCACTCAACATACTCCATAACCAGACGACGACCAGCCTCCGGCCAGCGGAAACCCTGCTCAAACAAGCATTTGTTCCGCCAGTTCCACAAGTACCAACAGGCCACCCCAAAGATAATAGACCAGGCAACCAGTTGGAAAGGCCGCATAGTGGTAAGGTTAGAGATAACCCATAGCTCCTCGCCCTGACAAAAGAAGCTGGGCCTCAACACATCTCGGAAAAACTGGGCCTAGAAGGTGCGCACCCATGGGCAGTCAAGCACCACATAGAGCGTGGTCTCGTCATGCCCACAGGAAAGGTAGCGGCTATTTGTGGTGAGGTGCCGGAATACTCGTTGACAATTCGTCATAAGTTTATCGTACGCCATCAACCACAAAAAAGACCGGATCCCCTGAAGACCTGCCAATTTTCAAACAACCTCTTATATATTGGGTTGTGGGGCAACCCTGGGGTGCTCCTGTAACTCATACGCCGACGCAACATCATGCAAGGAACGCGACAACAGTAGCTTTTTCAACGTTAACATGCAAGCCTGCCACGTACAACAAGCTCACGCTTCTCTCCTTCTTTTGAGTATTTTGTTTGCTTCCTCCGCTCCATCCATTCACGTCCGACTGAAAAAATGAAGCCTGAAAGCCTAATCGCATCGGCGATCATAAACTTTGGCTTGGCTTTCGTTATCCTATCGCTCTTCTCTATCCTCAAGAAACAGACTTCAAATGCTCCCATCTACTACGCTCGTCGTATCTCCAAACGACAACCTATCCCTCTTGATCATTCCTCTACTCATCGTCGCTTCCTTCCTTCGGTTTCGTGGATTCCTCGAGCTCTTAGAGTTACTGAAGATGAAATCCTAGAAACCAACGGCCTCGATGCTCTGCTTATTATCAGACTCTTCAAATTCGGGTAAGTTGGTCGAATCTCGTGTCAAAAAACTGCAAATTTGTCATGCTTAATGCTTACTGTCTTTTTGTAGAATCAACTTTTTTGGAGTTTGTTCACTCGTTGGGTTGGTGGTCTTGCTCCCAATTAACTATGGAGCACAAGATGACGAGTCACCAAGAGTATACCATACCATGGATCCTTTTACCATATCCAATATCGCTAGAGGTTCTGATAGGTTATTTCAACTTCTGAACTCTTTTGCTATGTAATTAGTTCTCTGAGAAAACTTGAACAACGACAAAATGCGTTTGGTTTACAGTGTTTTTCTTTATCCGGCAGGCTTTGGGTGCATTTTGCATGCTTGTGGTTTATATCATTTTATGCGATGTTCCTGTTGTATAAGGTATGTTTTGGTATGATTTGTAATGCGTATGGCTCATTACAGTAATTAATGCTCATCTTGGCTTTACGGGTTCAAATTTGGGTGAGTTTGAGAAGTGATTTCCTTCTGTCTCCAGGAATATAATGCAATTTTGGTTAAAAGGGTCCAACAACTTCGCAATTTGAGGCATCGTCCTGACCAGTTTACTGTTCTAGTTCGACAAATTCCCTCTTGCCCCGAACATAAGAGACTTGGCTGTTCTGTTGATCATTTTTTCAGTAAATATTATCCCAACAGCTATCTCTCCCATCAATTGTTGTATGATGCAAAAGAGATTGAAAACCTGTCGGTAAGATTGTCTTTTGGAAGGTGAAGTTGCTTTCTTTTTTCTCTCCCAGTTTTGATGGAACAGTTGAAGGATTTGGTATTAGTGTAAAATGGAAAATTACAATCACATCTCAATTTGAAAGGGTTTTGTAAGAGGTAAATGGTTGTCTTAGCGCTGTTTTGATTTGTTTTGCTTGATGATTCTCAAATGCAGGATCAGGGGAAACATATTGCAAGAAGGATAGAGAAATTCAGAGAGAGGTCCAGAGTCAAGAAGCAGAACAAAGACTGTCTGTTATTAAGATCATGTCGAGACGATTATGCGAAAGTGGCTGTCCTTGAGGAAAAGCTTGTTCAACTTTCCCACAAGATCCTTCATTTACAGGGAGAAGATATGCTGAAACAAAAGGTAACTCATAGAAATCGTTGTATATAGTTCGAGTTAGAATGGTACTATCTGTGGAAGATATGTAGGAACTTTGAGTTCTTTCCTTCTTTCTGCAGGAGCTACCTGTATCTTTTGTTTCGTTCAAGTCTAGATGTAGTGCTGCATTAGCTGCCCAATCGCAGCAGTACTCGAACCCACTTCTTTGGATAACACAAATGGCTCCAGAAACAAGGGATGTCTCCTGGAAAAGTCTAGCCGTTCCGCTTAAACTATCGCTTCTTTACAAGATTACAGTGATTGTTTTAGCATCCCTCCTTACGATTTTCTTTGCAGTCCCTGTTACTGCTGTTCAAGGAATTGCCAAATATGAGAAACTTAGAAGATGGTTCCCACCAGCCATAGCCGTAGAGCTAATGTAAGGTCTCATGTTATGGTGCTTTTAATTTAGAGCCACTAGCTTTGGGAAATTTCAGCTTTTGACTGTCGCTTTTCATCTTGCAAATAGACCAGGATTAAGCTCCATCATCACAGGCCATCTTCCAAGTGCTGTTCTCAAAGGATTTATATATGTTGTTCCCTTTGCAATGCTTGGAATGGCTAAAATCGGTGGTGGTTCCATCTCAAAAAGCAAGGAGGAGATGAAAGCCTGCGATATGGTTTTCTACTTTCTGGTCGGAAATGTTTTCTTCTTGAGTTTGCTATCCGGGTCTCTCCTTGATGAAATCGGAGAATCCTTCAGTCATCCTAAGAACTTTCCTAGTCATCTTGCTAGTGCCGTCTCTGCTCAAGTAAGTTAAGTTTGATTGATCTGCACTCCTGATGCTCTTTTAGCTCTGTGTGGCTTGCATAACTCTATTGTATGTTTATTTTTGTATTGCAGGCTGATTTCTTCATGACATACATAATGAATGATGGGCTATCAGGATTCTCTTTGGAGATTCTTCAGCCTGGTTTGATGATATGGGACGCAATAAAATTGCGTACATGTGGCAGGGGAGACGAGGAAAATTCTTACCTTTTTGCACTACCCTACTTTAGGATCATCCCCTTTGATCTCTTTCAATTTTGATCGGTATGGTGTATGCAATTGCGGCTCCGTTGCTGCTTCCAGTCCTAATTGGCTACTTCTGTTTAGGCTACATTGTTTATGTCAATCAGGTTGGACCTTTTATGCATTATAAATTTTCTTAACTATTCAAGGTGCTCTTTTAATAACCAAGTTCAGTTCTATTACTTAGAAAAAGTGAGCAATGAACTTCCGTTACTTGCTTATAGGTTGTTCTCTGAAGTTATCTTATTTGTTAATTACCTCTTACAGATAGAAGATGTATATGAAACTATTTACGAGACTTGCGGAAAGTATTGGCCCTACATTCATCAGTACATATTTGTTGGTATCATTCTTATGCAAATTACCATGATTGGTCTTTTCGGACTGAAGTCGAAACCAGCAGCTTCCATTGCCACCATCCCGCTCTTATTGCTCACGGCAATGTTCACTCAGTACTGCAAGATCCGTTTTCTGCCTACATTTCGATGTTACCCCATCCAGGTACTTATTTAACATTATACATACCACAGCTTAATCAATCTGCTTAAAATTTATTTCGAATGTTGTGGGTTAGTTATGATAAAGTCAATCAATTGTTCGAAAAAATTGCTCATATGGGGTCAGGATGCTGCTGAAAAAGATGAACTTGATAGGAAGCTTGGTCGGTTGGAACTCAACTATCAGGCTGCTGCAAATGCCTGTCGGCCACCAAGTCTGTGCCCGGTGAACTTTGTTAAATGGGACTCAAGCTTATCACAGCCATTGGTTGCATCCTTGTAAATGTCTTCCTAATGAGGAGCAGCACTTGAATTAGTACCATAAGCAGATGTTTACTAGCAAGAAAGTTTGTTATCTTATGCCAAAACGAACATGATGGATGCAGCTTATGTACAATCTGTCCAGAATCACTTACTAAGACTTGCTAGTTGCAACATTATTATTCCAAAGATCATAAAACCAACTCAGTATTGAGATTGCAGAGGATAAATCAGAATCTTGAACCAAGTAATGTCATCAGGAAGTCTTTATAGGCTCTGGTCAGCGAACCTTCATCTGTTCCAAATCCAAGTACGGAAGTTCCAATGACCTTTCAAGCAGTCACGTGTTGCTGCTAATTAGTTTGGAAAACAAGTCGAGTATAAGCCACATCGACCGAGTGAAATTAACTGACCTGAGCGAAGTGTTTTTCTGGGGTGTCTATGCACTGGACGACCGCTCTCAACAGAGAATCCAAATCTACATCCCCACAAAACTTGATGTCCTGTAAGAAAAATGTCAAGTAAGGTTTAATCAGAATGAACGCCTGTTTTGTAAGCTAACTGCATCTGAACCTCGTATACATGATTCCCGAAATTTTGCTCATGGCACTTGAAAGGTTCCCTGATCTGAGGCAGACTTCTCGTGCTGACTGCAGTGAAGGAAGAAAAGAATGGCGTCACTCTACCAAGAAGGATGTGGCACAGTGCGGAGCTATCGCTTCAGGTCGAAGTACTCAAATCAAAAGATCGGGAAACGCGGCGACATAGGAACCACGGGACCCCCAACTAATTTAGCTACATCACAATTCACCAATCCTTGTCATATCTGAAAGAGCTCGCTAAACCCACCAAAAGCTGTGAAAGACTAAGATTACAATAAAATAGATAGAAAATTCACTCTCAAGGCTTAGAATTAAAACCCATGTAACCTTTCTCAGGGAAGGAGCAATTTGAGATGCGATTTCCTCTTCAAGTAAACGCCTTGTGGATGATAAGAGCAAGACTCTAGCTAACTTCAACAGGACCTGAACTTTAGGTCAGTTCTAAGCTCCAAGCTCTGAAGAAGAAAACAGAACCTGAAGTGGAGAGCAGAACCTTTAGAACTACAACAGAATGAGCCAAATTTCAATAAATCCTTCCAATCTGCTTAAATCTGAAGTTGGAAAATGGATTTGAATCTCTAGCAACAATTCCTGAACACGATGAGCTGCTCCTCAAGATAAATTTCAAAAGATTAGTATCAATCCTATGTATGCTAAGTGTATTGTCTGTAAAAATTCTCTCAATGTATCTCTCAAATGTTTGTATGGTTTTTGGTTTTCTGTGTATGTAATGTGTAA
>JANZLD010000009.1:52101232-52123318 GCA_026413575.1 Erythroxylum carthagenense | reverse complement strand
TCGATTGAAATTATAGTTTGCAATATTTTAATGTTAAAATTGGAAGCAGCGTCAAAGACTCCATGGCCCAATGGATAGAACCAGAGATTCTGGGTTCGATCCCCAGTGGAGTCGGTCTTCTTTTGTTTTTATACATGAATGATTTTGAGGCAAGACTAGGACTTATTTTTAATTAAAAATATATAATAACTTTTTTTTAATTGAATTGGTCTATTAAAAATAATCAAATTTAAGCCCATAGAATTGAAAATTGTCATCCACCACTAAGACTTGTAGCCTATTTAAAAAAGCCTCTTATAGTCGGTATAGACGGTAATAGATTAACCCAAGTTGAAGGTTTCTAAAATCACTTTTTTTTTAGGAGAGTTCAATCTTTTCGAACTATAGATTTAAGTCTAATTTCAAATTTAATCAATCTAAGGTTATTGACATTGAGACAGACTCCTTTTATACTAACAGAACGATTAATATTTTCAAGACTTTCCATTTCTTTTCGTTTTTCATTCAATATGAGTGTGTAGTATTGTAATTGCCGTCTTTAATTTCACATTAAAACTTTTTATTTTGAATAAAATAATCAAAAGATTATTATCTTTTCATAACAAGTAAACAATAATAATAACATCAATAATAATATTAAGTAAAAATTTCGTTTAGATGCGCAATTTGATAAAGCTTAGTAATATATAGTCTTATCTCTAGCTAGTAGAAAGATTAATTCTAAAATATATTTTTCATTATCATCAACAACACCCAATTAAATCTCGCACGACTGAAAGGTTTGAGAAAATTTGATATTATTTAGTCTTATCCTTATTTAATAAAGAAGTTATTTTCGATAGACCCACATATAAATTTGTTACAAAAATATTATTAAAAAGTCAAATAAACATAAAATATGTAATAAATTAACTAAAAACTTAAAATAAAGTAATAATTAATAATTAAAATAAAATAATAACAAGTCCAAACAAGAAAAAAAAAAAAGGCTACAGATCTTCTTTAAGTTATACAAGTTTATAAAATAAAGTTATTAAGAAGATAACCGGACAAATATACGATATGTTGCAAAATTATGCTTAATATAAATGGTATGCTGTAAAGTTTTGCTTATTCTGATTTTTTATTTTTAAAATAAAATTTCACATATAGAAGATATATTATAAAATATATATATTAAATAAATTACTATCTTTTTATGCAAATAATCGTTTCTACTTGAAAAGACAACATGAATCTTACAGGAATGCCTAATTGCTGCTTTTTCGAAACCATGCCTAACCACACAATTTTGGACACCGTCCCATAGCTTGCGTGTCATACGAAAGAGACGCGAACGCGTGGAAATTCTGGTTCTCTATGGGCTCCAAATAATTAGAATAAAAAATTTGTGTAATTAGATTTAACTCTTTATTATCTACATTTTTTATTTAATTCTCTTATTTTGAAATGATGACTTATTTATAGCACTGTTTTGTTATTATACAATTTTAACCATATTTTATTAGTTTTTATCCATTTATAATTTTAAAATAATATTTTATGAAAATTTAACAATTTAATATTATATCATTCTAAATAGATACAAATAATTTAGTGACAATTAAATACATAAGAAATAAGAGTTAAATTTTAAAATATGATAATCAAATTAAAAATTGAATTACGAGAAATCTCAAATGAATTTATCTATCATACAAAATGTTTTCACTTATTATAAAATTATTTTTACTATTTTAAATCATTAAAAAGAATAATTTGATATCAAAAATTGAAAAGGTTCAAAATTCTATAATAGAGACTGATTGTTGTGTGTTTAACTTAATATTTAAAAGGTTTAATTGTTATTAAATTGTCATAAAATCAGTTAAAGATTGAATAAAATTAAAAAATCAGAAAAAGAATTAAAAAACTATTCTTACTCATAAAAAATTTCAAGTTTAATTAAAAAATAGTATGTTAAATAAAAATTAATCAACTTTTTTTAGTTATAAAAATTGATTAATTTATAAAAATTGTTCGATTAATTAATAAATTAATCAATTTTGAACAATAAATATTATTAAACTAAATTAAACTGAAAAGTTAAAAATCAAACACAAAAATTATCCTACTCAAAATTTTTATTATTAAATTTTTCAAATCAATTCAATTTTTAAAACATCTTTGTTTGTGTAGACATTTGTATATCAGAGTACTTGTATTAAAATTTTGATAAGTATTCATCATATTATTTTTAATTTTTACATATTAATAATGATAGTTGGAGTCTTTTACTAAATCAATTATCGTCCGGATTATGCTGACCACAATCAACGTCCTAATCCAGGTACTAAAACTTAATTATAAGTCTAATTTAAGTGATCTAGTCCTGCCGCCCACCTATAGAATTTAATATTTAATGTGGTAAAATTGGGAAAAATCTTGGACAAGAATGAAGAATACTTGGTAACTGGGTCCCACATTCGGACCACTATAGCGACTCGTCGCACAATCTCAGCCACAATGTTGAAATGAAATGTAAATGAAATTCAGATCTAAGCAACCTGTATCCAATCACGTTCCAGTATTAGATCTACCCCTCTCCTAACCACTACTATAGATACACGACATTACACGTGTCCACTTGCCAGCCATTAGCTTAGCAAAACGTAACTTGAGATGGACCCCACCAGAAAATTTCTCTCTCCGTGCTCTGGTCAGGTCTACTCTGGAAAACTTGGTTTAACAGAAACGTCTTTTTGGATGTCTCGCACTTCTTCTGCTCTCTCTTTCTTTGACCTTTCTCCCTCGTAATCTGAGTTATGAGTACAAACTTGTCTCGCGTTGTTTTGAGAGCTTAGGAGTTCTGGTGTGTGTGCTCTGTTCTTTCTTTGTGTTAAGGTTGTTGAAAGACTGGCGATGTTTGGAGTAATTCACTACCGTCTCTTTGATTTGAATTATCGTTTCGAGGTCGGTTGTGGTTATTTCAAAGATGTTTGATTGGAACGACGAAGAGGTAAGCTTGTTTGTTTCTTTTCTTTCGTGAAGGTTGATTATGAAATGTTCGCTTTTTAGCCTGTGAGAACTCTGAACTTTGGTGGGATTTTCTTGCTTTTTTATTATTTAAAAACATGAATTGAGGGATAATTAGATAAAAGGTTGATGGTTTGTTGTCTGGATACAATTTGAATACATGTGCTTGAAGAATCCTCGGATAGGAATGAACAGGATTTTGCTTGAAGACTTTTGTTTCTGTCGGAAAACATATAGGTCATGTTTTTTTCATTCTTCTAAGTTCTAAGCATAAGATTTCAGGAGTTATGGCCTGATTTCAGATTCCAGTGATTTAATCAGTTGATCAAGAAATTGTCTTTAACTGTTTATCTATTAGTGTTTGGGGGCTTAATTTTACGATATGCCCGAACTTGAGGGGCATTGTAAGGCGATATCATGTTCAAGTTAAACTGAAAAGTAGGATAATCGATGGATTTAGCCGCTCTTGGAAACTTTGATTGAACTCTCGGTATAGTAAAAATGCTTAATTCAGTAAGCAATCTGGGAAGCAATATGGTATCTAGACTGGAAGATTGAATTTACTTCTTACTGAAGTTTGTGGCAATCAATGATGTGATTTAGGAGTCTGAAGATTAATTTTGATATGGAGTTACTGAAAAAGAAGCGAACACAGTAAAGAGGACGATCAATGAATAATGTATATATAATCACATGCTTACTGTTGAGAATGTATTTTCACTTCATTTTGATCCTTGAACCTGGCAATTAGGGGGCATCTGCTTTAAGTAACTGTTACACCACTACTGGGGCATCTAAGGTGGTTGAACTGAAATTTTGTTACAAAGGTACTTTTGAGGTGAAGATGTAAAAAAGTGCTGGAAAGCTGGAAGGGCTTGAAAGAAAATTTTGAGCGGAGAAAAAAAGTAATTTCGTTAAAGAATGTTGGTAGGAACTGAGGAGATGGGAATGATGTGAAATTCAGATGGCCAACTTTAGTGAATACGTTGGCCGAAGTGCTAGCTAACACCCATAATAGAAGTGTCAAGTACTAGCTAACACTTCAGAGGCACCTGAAATCTTGTTTATATGTTGTATTTTTGTTTTCAAAGTCAAGATGGTGAGGAAATGGTTTCAAGACAAGCTACTGGGTGTCAGGAAATAAGAATTCATAGTTCTACTATTATTCAGGTTTCCACTTGTAAATGATCGGAGGAGAAGTGGTTCTTGAGAAATAAGTTGCCTATAGAAAGAAAGTGTGAAGAGACTCTGGACAGTGGTGGAAAATGGTGGTATACAGAGTGTGTTACTCCTTGAGCATGTCCCTACTTCACATTTTTATGTCACAAGGATAATAGCCTTTGATTTGTTTACTTTATAACCTTACCCTTTCTGTTGTGTCTTATGAACTCCATCTCTTGTACAGCCTAGAACGAATTGCTTTGACAGTAGAGGTGACAAAAGTTTTTCTGCAACAACATCACATATGACTCATAAATGCCCTCAGATACTAGACTGCATGTGTTCTGTCGTCTTTTTTTTTGTGATTATTAAGGATTTTTTGCTGTCAGACATGCTGCTCTTGTTACACGTGTCACGTAATGATGACAAGTTTCATGCCCCATTATTTTCAGCTTACTAATATTATATGGGGTGAGGCTGGTGAGAGTGATGACCATATTGTGCCCTATCCAGAGGCAACTGACAATTATAGCAAAAGGAAGCAATGGAGTGAAGAAGATGTCAAGTCCACTAGGCAGAAGGTATCCACTACTAAAGTTGATATGCATGGAACAAGGCTCAAGAGCAGTTCAAACTTTGAGATCAGTGAAGGAACGTCTGCATCTGGATCTGGCATGCATTCTTGGCATGGCTTACCTATCTCTCACGCTGTCAAAACTGATCAAGATTCGATGGGTACTTCAGTATCTAACAATTTGATAAATATATCCAAGGTTGATTCGTCAAGAGGTGGTAAGATGTGTAAAGAATAAAAGTACTCTGCTCATATACTGCACAATCTTTTCACTCTAACAGTACACTTATCTAATGGCAGAGCTAGCTGAACTTGATAATGTAACTGGAATGTTTAAAAATCCCCAAGAAGCGAAAGAACAAGGTGATTTTGTTGACTATGGGTGGGCTAACATTGGAAGCTTTGATGATCTTGATCAAATTTTCAGGTAATGAGCAATATCTAAGTTTTCTTCTTGTAGAATACAAAATCTTTCAGAAATGATGAATTCAACTGAGTTACCATTCTCTTAACTGAAAGCTTTATCCAAGGACGATTCATGCCATTTGTAGTAGTTACATGAATTTGATTACTAAGGATAGAAATCTGTGAAGAAGCTTTCATTACAAGACATGATTTTGGAAAGTAGCATAAATTTTGTGAGGAGTTAGTTTAGCTTCGATTGTTGAAGGATTCTGGCATCCCACCTCACAAATGATGCTTTGATACCAAACTTTCATATTATTTTCTTTTTCAACGATCTGACTTAATATCCTCACAAGTGATGATTTTGCAGAAATGATGATTCTATATTTGGCAGTGTAAGCCTTCCTAGTGCTGATGAGCTATGGTCTTCTTCTAAAGATGTAACCAACAGCCCAGTAAAGCCCTTCCCCATGTCTGTGGACTCTCCAAATTTAGAGATTGGCGCTTTGCGAAATACATCTGAGCATTTCGGAATCAAAACAGAGTATCTTGAAGATGACCAGCCTTTTAGCCCTGACCATGGGAAATTGAATGATCCAGTAACTCATGGTATGCAGAGTGTGCAGCAAATCCAGGATCATATTCATTATTCTGGAAATGCTAGTAAACCTTTACTTGAAGAGCAGGTATTAAGCTTTTTGGTTGATCAGGCGATGTATACTAGTTTATTGCTTAAGCTGGGAATATGTGAAAAGTTAATCTCCTGTGTTTTGTAGACAGAAATGATCAAAAGGGGAAATAACAGCTCAGCAAACTGTCAGCTTACTTCAGAAGAAACAGTTCTGCCAAATGAATTGGCTTCTAAGGTAAATAGTTCTATCCTTCTGAGCCATTACGAAATCTGATACCTATCCGTAGTCTTATTTCTTCTTCCTAGTTGTATATGTAGTCAAATCAACTGTCACTTTATTGAGAAAGTTGATCTTCCATGTTACAGACTTTATGTGATTTCCCCATCAATTCAGGATAACTTTTGTTTGTTCACTGTCTTCATCTTTTAATCTGAACAGGTACATAAGCAAAAGAAAATTTTGAAAAGTAGGAAAAAGTTGGAGGAGAATATCATGTACCAAGATGTACATGGTAATTGGTCTTCACCTGAAACCTCTTCCACTCAATTGAAGAATCATTATGTAGCCCCGATCCTGCAATCTTCTTCCTCTACGGTTTTCAGCGAACACAAGCAGTTACAGGGAGCCAATTCATTACATTTCCACCAGATCTCTAACCCATTTGTTGCCCCTTCTGCTTATGGGGGTGTAGCAAGTCCATATACTGCCATGCCAGTGATGTCTCACATTCATTCCAGGGAATTCAATCCTCAGTCTTTGCTTTCTGGCTATGAAGCTTCTTCAGGTAATATGGATCCTGCAAAGAAGATGGCACATTCTACAGATAAAGGCCAGATCATGACACCTCGGGAAAAAATTGAGAAGTTGAGAAAACGGCAGCAAATGCAAGCACTGCTTGCAATCCAGAAACAACAGCAACAGTTTGTTCATCAAGTAGCCTGTTGCAATCAGCCCATTCGTCGACATTATTCTCAAGAAAATGGAATGCAAGATGTTGAGGGAGCCATTGTTGCAAATATAGAATCTGAGGAGCTAAGCTCTCTTCCTGCTTTTGACCCAAGCTCACCTATAGAGCAAGACAATTCCAGTGTCATCTCTTTGACAGATAATGATTTTTCATTAGAGGACACCGTATTATTCCAGCTTCAAGATATAATTGCAAAGGTATGCTTGACTCGTATGCCGATCGTTTACCTGGTTGAGTAATTCAGTCATGAATATGTTGCCAAACCAATTTTTTTTCCACAGTTGAATGTCAGAATCAGACTTTGTATGAGAGATAGCTTGTTCCGGTTAGCTCAAAGTGCATTGCAAAGACAATGTACTAGTGATACTAGCAGTACCAACAATGGTGGCAGGGATGAGCAAGTTGTGAAGGAAGAAACTGCTATCCGCAACAGGTTTAAGTTTCTTTAATGTTGTTCTCATGATTGTAGTTTTTCAAATCTTTGATGCTATAGCTATAATTCTGCTAATGAAAAAGTTATTACAAACCAAATTAGATCTGTCAGGTGCCATTATCATCCCATGTTTTCTGTTCTTGGAATTCAGAAGAAAGATACATGGTTGAAGTACCAATTAATTTGCTCTGCTATGGTGTTTCTTTTCAGTGTACTTATCACTTCCAATAAAAAAGGGTCCACTTTTTTGGGTAAATGTATCACTAACGCCAATAAATCTTGTTGAACGTATTGTTTTACAGAAATTCTAAGATGCCTGAGGTAGAAACAGAGACCAATCCTATTGACAGAACAGTGGCTCACCTGCTCTTTCATAGGCCTGTTGAGTTGTCTGGAAAACACCCCGGCACACCCGAATCGCCTGTATCTACCAAGATCTCTTCCGAGCATAAGAGAGAAGGTACTACAAAACTGTCGGCCTCACATCTGCAGGATATGAAACATATCTCAGAACAAGGATCCAAAAGTTCTTGCCTGCTAGATGATCCTGAGTCTATTTGTCAGAGGAAAACCAATATTTGCTTTGATATGTCAGAAAATGGATCTAACAACGGCCCTGCAGAAGCTAGAGAGGTTGAGGCCTCTCAATGAAACAAAACTCCTATGAACTCCATGACAGGGGTAATTCATTCCTTTATCTCTTCTATGCTTTTGTGATGCTTCAGTTGTCTATGTTTTTGATTTACTGGTAATGTGATGATCCTCAGAGCTCGAACACCTCAATTGTGGACTTCTGAGTATCGACCGGAGGTGACAAGTTGTAAAGCATGCTTGTTTGAAGTGTTATACTCTCTCTAAACACTGACTGGAATTTCCTACTAAACCGACTCTTCATTGTGTGCTGTTCTATGTATTGTATAGGCGTGTGAAAAAGATAAAACATCATGCCACCTTAAATAAGTATTGGAGGATTTTGATCCTTGCATCCTCTCGTGTAGGGACAAGTGCCCTGTTTCTTGAACTTCAGAATTCTACTTCACTATGTCTAGATCGTTCTTGCATGTTTAAGCTTTGGTAGATGACTAGTTGAGCTTTTGTAATAGCTAGATTGTGAGAATTCAGGACTGTTACAAGATTGTCCGTTCGTGAAGTTGTTTTCGATCCAGGAACTAACTGTAAGCATAGCTTGATGACACAGAGTAGAAAGGAAAAGGAAAAGGAAAATCAGATTGCTGGTGCCTCAATTTATGTCCAAACAAAAATTTTCATGAATCAAATGGTCATGAAAATAAAATTCATAGTTTGCCGGTCAGTATCTTGCTCAAATGTTTTAAGAACTACAAAAAAAAATTAAATCGGTAAAATAAAATATTTAAAATTTAAAAATTTCAGCCAGTATTACATCGTAATAAGATTGGTTAAAGATTAAATAAAATTAAAGATTTTGAAATATTATGAAGAGATTCTTTACAAGTTTAATTAAAAATTTTAAAATAAAAATTAATTGATTTATTTTGATTTATAAGAAATTATTGATTTAAGAAAATTGACTAAGTAATTAAAATTTGATTGATTTTTAATAATAAGAGTTATTAAATTTAATCAAACCGAAAAATTAAAAATTTAATTAAAAAGTCGAATCGTTTAAAGTTTTTACGGTTAAACAAGCTAATCAGGTTGAAGTTTTTAATCGTTGCATAAAGTTAACAATAATATGTTTAAAAGTTTAGATTTGAAGAGAGTGTTTGTAATATTTTAGATTTTAGTTATTTAATTTTAAGTTAGATTGATTGATTTTTTTATATTTAATTATTGTAAAAAAATTGCCAATCCAAATTTAAATTCTAGTTAGATAGGATTCAAGTAATTATTTAAATTAGAATTCCGGTTCAGTCAAATAAAATTTAATTCATTAACATCGATATGAAATTCTTTATTTTGTCTTACAAGAAGTTAAGGTCTAGTCGGGTTGGGCCCAAATCTAGAAATATTGACAGGTTCACAGCCTATTGCGTTGGGCTTTGATTACAGTTAGAATACACTAGTCCTCTGTTTCTTCGAAAAGAAAGAAAGATCTAGATCCATCTCGGAGAGAGAGAAAATGATCGACGGCTCACAAGCCGATTGTTTGAAATCCACCTTTAACTAGCTCGTTTGTTTTAAGGGTATGTAGGTAATTGTACACAGTAGTAACCGTTTACTTTTTACAATAAAAAAGAAAAACGAAACTTTTCTATGGTTATAAAAGGCATATAGGTTTTGAATTTTCAGTTTGACTTGTGCGCCCTATTTACTCCCTACTTTCAAGTGACTCAAGGGAGAGAGGACGCGGGAGAACAAGGTTGAGAATCGGATACATAAGCAGGTAGCTTCTAGATCTAGAGTTGCAATGAAAATATTGTGTGATTTTATAGAAAACAAGATGAGATCATGGCGAGTAACTTAGTTACTAACAATTTTTTGATTATTTAGTCAGGATCTGGAATGAAATGGAGGAATCCTCTGTTCATGGCTAATCAAGTGATGGGAAGCGAAGAAGTGAGAATCAGATATGAGTAGTGTCAGTATTCTGAATCTTTTTCGTTTCGATTTTTCATCTCTAGATCAAGCTGTTACAGAAGGTAATGAGGAAGACGAAGATGGTGACGGTACAGAGACGCCTTCAGTTGCCGTTAAAGGATGAAATGAAACGCTACGTTTAAATAATTGTCTACCGTTGTTACTGTAGGGATTATCCTATAATATTGAACCTTTTCGAGTATTTAGTCTGATTGTAACGAATTGAATGATATGTCTAAACTGAATGATATTGATTCCCATTTTCTCTCTCTTCGTGTGATTATGTGGATTCTTCCCTTTTGTGTCCCTCTGTCCCTTTCTTCCTTATCGATTCTGTTACGAAGTTCCTCTGTTGTTTTTCTTTACAACAAATTGGTATCAGAGAGTATGTTCCTGTTATTACGATCATGGCTGAAGGTACTAGGAGTGCAGAGCTGCGGAAGATGGAAGAAAATATCAAAGGATTAATGGAAAAAATGTTCTCCGATATTAACAGCAGAACCGCGAGGGTGGAGAAGGAAATGTCGGAGTTAAGGAATCTTATGTTACAATACCAAGGTTTGGAGGGGACGCTGGTTCCACAGCCCCAGTTTCCCAAGGTAGCTCATAAAGAGTGACGGAAGAAGGAACCCCACTGCCAGCGAGAATGGCTCGAATAGATTTCCCACTGTTTGATAGCGATAATGTTAAATTATGGTTGTACCATTGTGAGCAGTATTTTTCATTGGATCACGCATCGGCAAATACCAAGGTGAACGTCGCAATTCTTCATATGGACGAGCAAGCGCAAGAATGGTATAGGCTGTATATTTGGAATCGTAACAAGGTTGGAACAATAGACTGGGAAGAGTTTACTAATGCTATGAAGCAGCGATTCGATGCTGAAATTTTCGATGACCCTGTAGGGAGTTCAAGGATTTAAGGCAGGAGGAGACAATTCTGGAATACTGTGCCTCATTTGATCATCACTCAAATAGGTTGTCACTGCCAGAAGACTATTTGATTGGGTTTTTCATTAAAGGGCTTCGACCTGAGATTGGAGTTACGGTTAAACTGCACAAGCCTTCTTCCCTGCATCAGGCGTACACATTAGCAAGGAAGCAAGAAGCAATCCTGGCATCAGCTAGTCACCCCCTGATTAATCGGAGCCATCCCACAAGGAATGTTAGCCACCATCCTAACGTTCATCCCAGAGGCTCACTTTCACCTAACATCTCGAGGAACTCGAGTTCGGTCGGGTTACTGCCTACTCCAGTAGCAACGCCGTCTCCCCAGTTTAGAACATTTAAACCGCACAAACCCATTAGCAGTAAGGATTTTGATGAGAAAAGAGCTAAAAGGTTATGCTTCTGGTGCGATGAAAAATACACAATGGGTCATAATTGCAGGAAAAGACAACTTCAATTCTATTTGGTGTCAGAGGACGTGTTGGGAGTTGACGCTACGCAAAAGGCACTGGGAGAGGGAAGTACAGAGGGAGACTCCGAGCAAGATGACGCTCCTCTAGTGTCACTGCAGGCAATGTTGGGTTGTATAGAGAACACAGAGCTCAAGCAGATGAGGGTGATCGGAATACATCAGAGGCGACAGATTCATATACTGATCGATAACGGCAGTACCCACAACTTTGTGGACTCTTCAGTGGTCAAAAGGGGGGGTGTTCCCTTGAAGAAATTAAACAGATCAGTATTATGGTTGGAGGCGGGTTACAGTTGACGTGCTCCCAACAATGCCGGAACTTTGCATGGTCCATGTAAGGTGCCCAATTCACCATAGACGCCCTGGTTTTGTTACTGGGTGGCTGCAACGTAGTGTTAGGGGTTCAATGGTTGGTTGGTTTAAATGATGTTTTATGCAATTTTCGAGAGAGGACCATGACGTTCCATTGGGAAGGCGAATTGATGACCATTTACGGGAACCCAAAAGGGAAATCACAAGTTCTATCAAGCAAGGATTTCGAGAAACTTCTGCGGGGACCATGGGAAGGTCAGCTATTCATGTTACGGCTGACAATGCCTCTCGAATTTCAGCTGCAACAGATGCATTTAGGAAATGAACAGGGGAGCGCCGAAGACGAAATCAATGTAATTCTGTCAGATTATGCATAATTGTTTGGGGATCCCACGCGTTTGCCCCCAAACCGCAAACATAATCATCAAATTGTTCTGAAGGAAGGGGTGGAAGCCATTAACGTTCGTCCTTACAGATACTCAAGAATACAGAAGGATGTCATCGAAAAAACAATGAGTGATCTCATGAAACAAGGGTTCATACAACACAGTTTCAGACCTTTTGTTTCGCCGATGGTATTGGTAAAGAAAAAAGACGACACTTGGCGTATGTGTGTAGATTACAGAGAGCTAAACAAAAACACAGTTAAGGATAAATTTTCGATTCCACTAATTGAAGAATTGTTAGATGAACTTCACGGTGCGAGCTGGTTCACTAAGCTTGATTTGCGTTCCAGGTTCCATCAGATCAGGATGAGGCCGGAGGACATCCCAAAGACGGCGTTTCGGACTCACGAAGGTCACTACGAATTTATGGTGATGCCTTTTGGCCAAACGAACGCTCCCTCAACATTCTAAAGGTTAATGAATGAAGTTTTCCGACCGTTCCTACGACAGTTCATACTGGTCTTCTTCGATGACATACTGATTTACAGCCCATCCTTGCAAACTCATGTGGAGCATATTTCCGAAGCTATGCGAACGTTGAAGGAAAATCAGTTGTTTTTAAATGGGAACAAATGTACTTTCGGAGCACGCCAAATTGAATATCTGGGTTACACGATCTCAGAGGAGGGAGTCGCCACTGATAATCGGAAGGTGAAGACCATAGTAGATCGGCCTGACCCGAAGGAAATCACGGAGCTCCGAGGATTTCTAGGTATCACCGGTTATTACAGACGGTTTATTAGAGGCTACGGCTTAATAGCTAAGCCCTTGACGGAATTATTAAAGAAGGAGAGAATTTCTAACTGGTCTTGGTCACAGGAGGAGTAGACTGCCTTTGAGGCGCTTAAGAGAGCGATCACTGAGGCCCCGGTTTTGGCCTTACCGAACTTCTCCAAAACCTTCGTCGTGGAGGCAGACGTAAGTGGACATGGTATCGGTGCGGCGTTACAACAGGAAGGCCACCCAATTGCCTTCCTCGGTAAATCGTTAGCTCCCCGACACCACGGCTTATCTACTTATGAAAAGGAGCTCTTAGCCATCATCAAGGCTGTCAGGAACTGACATCACTGTTTGAATTTTAAACAATTTGTTGTTAAAACAGATCATTGGAGTCTTAAGTTCCTGCTAGAGCAGCGTCTATCAACCCCCTTCCAACAGTCCTGGATTCCCAAACTCTTGGGGTATGATTTCGTAGTTCATTACCGTAGCGGGAAGGAAAACGTTGCCGCCGATGCTCTGTCTCGAATAACAAGTGCAGAGATGCTGATGTTCATGGTGACTCAAATCCAGGGCGAGAGCGACTTGGTAGAGGCAATCAAAAAGAGTTGGGAAGAGGACCAAGCAATTATGGAAATCAAGAAGCAAGTGGAGGCGGGATAGAAGAAAGCAGGGGGTATGAATGGAAGGATGGCTTATTGCGATAGAAGGGTCGATTGGTGGTGGGAGCCAACTTGACATTGAGACAACAAATTCTAGCCATCAGCCACGATGATGCTATGGGTGGGCATGCAGGAGCACTGGCAACAACGAAAAAGGTTCAGAACATGTTTTTTTGGAAGGGGCTGGCAAGGGATGTCCGGAACTTTGTTCAAGCTCGTATGGTTTGCCAGAGGAGTAAGCATGATAACTCGGCTTACCCAGGGTTGCTACAGCCGATTAAAATTCCAGAAGGGAGTTGGAGGTAGATTAGTCTTGACTTCATTGAGGGCCTCCCTCGATCGAAGGGGAAAACAGTTATTTTAGTGATAGTGGACAGATTCTCCAAATATTCCCATTTCATCCCAGTTAAGCATCCCTACACCGCCAATGAGATTGCAGAGCTGTTTCTGAATCATGTTTTTAAACTTCATGGCATGCCGGAAGCCATCGTCAGTGATCGGGACCCAGTGTTCATGAGTAGCTTCTGGCAGGAGTTACTCCGACTACAAGGCGTGAGGCTAAAACACTCCACTACATACCATCCACAGTCGGATGGTCTTACGGAGGCCGTGAATAAGATCCTCGAAACTTATCTACGTTGTTTATGTGGAGAGGACCCTCAGAAGTAGGCAGACTGGTTAGTGCTGGCTGAATGGTGGTATAACACCACCTATTGTTCGTCCATCAATGCAACCCCGTTTGAGGTTTTATATGGGTACCCACCCCCGGTTTACACCCCGTATATAGCCAAAGATTCCAAGGTGATTGAGGTGGACAGAGTTCTATCGACCAGAGAAGAGATGACAAAAATCACCCAGTTCTACTTACAACGAGCTCAGAACAGAATGAAGCAATATGCAAATACGCAGAGGTCAGAGAGAGAGTTTACAGTAGGGGAAATGGTGTTTCTCAAACTACAACCATACAGGCAACATTCACTATAGAGGCACAACAATCAGAAGTTGGCTCCGTTCTACTACGGTCCATACAGAGTCTCACAACGGATTGGCACGGTCGCTTATAAATTAGAATTGCCCACAGAATTGTTAATTCATCCAGTGTTCTATGTTTCACAATTAAAGAAGGCCTCCGGGGAGGTGGGAAGTTCGTCTTTCAAACTCCCTAAATTCATCCGTCTAGTTGAGCGAATTCCGGTGGTGATACTGGGAAGGCGAATGACTAAGAGAAATAATTGCGCGGTGACTCAGTGGCTCATCCAGTGGTCCGATGGTGAGGAAGATGAGGCGACGTGGGAGTACGTTTTTGACCTTCAAAAACGTTTTCCCGAGTTGAATTTGATGGACAAGGTTGTTAAGGGGGAGGAATTGTTACAGAAGGTAATGAGGAAGACGAAGATGGTGACAGAACAGAGACGCCTTCAGTTGCCGTTAAAGGATGAAATGAAACGCTACGTTTAAATAATTGTCCACCATTGTTACTGTAGGGATTATCCTACAATATTGAACCTTTTCGAATATTTAGTTTGATTGTAACGAATTGAAGGATATGTCTAAACTGAATGATATTAATTCCTATTTTCTCTCTCTTCGTGTGATTATGTGGATTCTTCCCTTCTGTGTCCTTCTGTCCCTTTCTTTCTTATCGATTCTGTTACGAAGTTCCTTTGTCGTTTTTCTTTACAACACAAGCGACACATTATTGAGGTTTTCTTGTTGCTGATGTTTTCTCTACCTTTAATATTGATCTAGGGCGCTGCGATCTAGAATTTTTTTTGTTTTCTGTTTTGTTTGTATATGGTGTAAAGTTATTGTTATTGAAGAATTTTGACATCGTTAATTTAGACTATTTAGTCACATATGCTACGAAAAAGGTATCAGTAGATTTCATGAAAAAGATCGTTTAAAATTTCAAGTATGGTGAAAAGGAGTTATATATCACGGATAAGCTAAAATAAGAGAGATTTGTTTATATTCTTTACTGATCTTGTAAAACGTGTTGTTTGCTGTATTTTTTACGTAATCTTATGATATTTCTCTTTGAAACTTCACAGCTCGTGATGCTATGCTAATGATGTTCTTGATTGCTCCTTTACGACTTATAGCATTAGCCTATGCTATAACAAGATTGGTGAACAGAGAACAATGCTATAGTCAGAAATTTGTAGTGAGCTTTTCGTATATCTCCCCATGTTTCCTTGGAAAGTTAATTCTTATCCAGTACCACACCTGTGACACCGCTACAACTATATAGTACCACAGCATTACTCCAACTCCCTTTCGATCAACTCTACTCCTGCATTT
This sequence comes from Erythroxylum carthagenense, assembly GCA_026413575.1. Classification (NCBI taxonomy): domain Eukaryota; kingdom Viridiplantae; phylum Streptophyta; class Magnoliopsida; order Malpighiales; family Erythroxylaceae; genus Erythroxylum; species Erythroxylum carthagenense. The sequence continues at coordinate 52,107,715 of JANZLD010000009.1, read as the reverse complement.
CTTCTTTACATAGTGTTAAAATTAAATCTGACCTCCAGCTGAAAAGATTCAAGATTTGGCCTGAAGCTATGGAAAAGCTATAGTCAAATCTTATAAAAATAAACTTTGATATTGTAATATAGCACGTGAAGTGTTGTTGCAAAGGGACACGGAAGAGTTACCTTCTTTCTTTTTAAAGGTATCTCGGTAGCATTTTTCCTCAGACTATACTCTGTTTTTATTGTTGGCAACTGGACTGTGCCATCCTTTTTTATTTTATGATTTCTCATTTAACGCGTAAATAAGTTAATGCAATATTTCATAAACTTTTTTTTTTTCCCACAAGGTGTCTTTGGAGAGTCTCAATTATGGGAAGGCACTTTTAAGCCATCCACTTCCAGACTAATATCCGCTCGAACCGGGTAGGTCCCTTGTGGAAGGCAAAACTCTGGCTCTAAGTTTTAAACGACTACATACATAAGGACGGTTCGAATCCGTGACCTCACTTAAGCCAGGAGAGCTCCTTACCAACTCAACTGCATCTGGGGTTATTTCATAAACTTTTCATTGATGAAAATTTACGTGAAAATATAGTCATATAAATTGGTGTTTACTTGGCAATGTAGCTATATAGGTATGAACAAAAACTCGAACTTAAAAGCTGGATTTGTTAGCGCAGTTACTCAATTTAACAGCTTGGTCATCTTTCTCTTATCATTTGCTTTGGTGATTCGCTCTTCATCATCTATACTTGTTTTCACTGAGATTTAAGTTTCACTTTTTCGGTTGTGGTTTCTTGATTTACTTTTAAGTAGTCATGTGTTTGACCCTCTTGATATTTCTATCCAGCACCTTTTTCAAGCATGACATAACAGCTTGGTCATCTTTCTCTTATCATAAGCCGTGGTGATTTGCTCTTCATCATCTATACTTGTTCATTGAGATTTAAGTTTGACTTTTTCGGTTGTGGTTTCTTGATTTACTTTAAGTAGTCATGTGTTTGGCTCTCTTGATATTTCTAACTAGCACGTTTTTCAAGCATAACAGCCATTGCAAGTTGTTGGTTTCTTAGCTTGTGACCGATCTTGCGACCATAGATATGAATAATGCTTAGATGCCTGTACTGTGTGATGTGTGTTGCTGGCAAATAACAAGAGGATGAAAGTGTGTGTAGCAAATGAGTTGTGATCGAGTTAAACAGTGAAGCGTGTGTAGAGAAAATAACCGGTGATTAGCAAACTGGATAGATTACGCACGCTTGTCTGCGTGTTTAAGCCTTTTAGTCTTACGATCAGCAACAAAAGAGAGATTTCATGTTTTTATAAGAAGTGAATAGGATTCGTTTTCTGAACTGTCAGTCATTGCAGGCCCATACTAAGGCGGTTATTCCGGTGAAAATATATCAACGAACAGATCATAAGTACATGACAGAATCCGAGCAAGGACTTGCCCTATCATCATCATGTTTGGGACTCATCTTTAGGTTTATCTAACTACGGTCCTACCCATGTTAGTTTATATTCTTAAAACTTGTAAAAATCCTAAAAGTCATTGGAATCGAACCGGACTAGAATACCTGGAACTTCATATCTCACCTCTGTCATGCCTCTCCCGTCTAATGGTATTCCTAAATATAGGCCACGAAGAATAAACCATATGTTTGCTTCTCTCCGTGGAAAGATCTCTTCTTTAAAACTATATGAAGTTTGATTGTACGTCTGAATGGTAATAAGGCTGGCTTTCTGTGGGATTTACGATAAGATTAAATATGGACTTAAAGGTCACGTCTTAATTGTCGCTGAAATTGCTTCGTTTAGTCGTATTAATTAACCATGTTAATTTTCGGAATCTCCTTGCATATATTTTTATGCCTTAATCTTTTTTGTTAATTTCTTGGTTGTGCTTCTAATATAATATGCTGGCAGAACTTCAGGCTATCTATCATGGAGTATCTTTATCATGAGAGCGTGGATTTAGAAAGGTACTGCTTGAGTCAGATTCGTTAGAGGTTGTCCAACAAATTAACCGAAACTGCTTTAGTTCTCACCCTTATTTGACCATTGTTGAAGATATTCAACTATACTTGCAAAAAGATTGGGACTATTAGCTCGTTCATACCCTCAGAAAAGGGAATCAATGTTCTAATTTTTTAGCGAAACTTAGCTCCTCATCTTCTCGACGTTGGCATTTGTGGGAGAGGCCTATTCCGGGCATACATCCCTACTTCATAATGATATTTTATCTGTGGCCGTCTTGGGGGCTTAGGTTTTTGTTTTTTGTTTTTTTCTGTTGTTTATCCCTGTCACCAAAAAAAAAAAAAAAAAAGGTTTGTTTTCATCACAGATGGAGTACGAGAGATTGTGTTAAGTGAAAAACAGAATTTTTATATGGCCACTGATGAAGATAAGGTATGACTATTGGAGGCGTGATATATTTTTATACGTGGTATCGTGCGGTTTTCTACACAGGTACTTTGTACATTTTTTCTGAATAGATACACAATACACATTGTACACGTAGTCGCAAGACTGAGTAAAGTATCACATATAATTTATAAACGTTGTGAATTATTGCTTGTCCAATTGTTAATTCATGTTTTAGTAAAAATTGATAAACAGGAAAGTTGAACAAATGTGCTCATTACTTATGTAGTGGGGAAATCCTTCAGAACATTTTGAGAGAATACGTATAGATTTGCCTTGATGAATATAGGATTAATTATTTTAAAATAGATTAACTTAGGAATTGTTGGGTCTTTTATTTTTCGTTTTATTTTCTAATTTACTAAAATGTTGTCTGAATATTTTTATTTATGTTTTTAATTACGATTTCTTTTAATCTTCACATTGGAAATTATAAAATTGTTTTTTCTTGGTTTCTACTTATTTTTGTTATAATTTAATTTACTATTAACTTTGATTTATCATTTATGCTATTCAACTATTTAATGTTAATTACTAACAAAAATTATAACTAATATAGTTTATTTATTTTAAGTATTTCATAATTAACTTAAAATTTAAAATTTAAAAAATACTTAAATAAATCCCGATTTTTAATCTTAAATAATAACGATAAATTTAATAATTAAAATATATATTAACAAGAAAAGTTTAGTTTTCAAATATTTTTTACTTAGTTAATTATTTATTTTAAGAAAACTTAATGGTTTTTATTAATAAATATTAAGATTAATCTAAACTATTCATTTAATTATTTTGTAAAATTAATATCTCTAAATTTTATTAAATATTCAATTATTCAGGATGAATTATAGTTACATCAATTATAAACAAACATACTTTTGGTTTATTTAAAAATAAAAACAAAAATTAAAAATCACCAAGAAAAAGCATAGCTAAAATAACCTATTTAGAGATGAGAATATATTAAAGTCCCCGAAGAATATATATTAAGAGATAAGAAAATGTTATATATGTGATAGGATACGTAGTTCATACATGTTCTTGAAAGGTACAAATACAAGGAAAATTGGCTGAGGTGTACTTCATGGAAACCAGATCCTCTTGTCCACTTTTTGTGGACCAATTCTGTACTACTGCATCTGATCTATCTATTTATGTTGACCCACGTAAATAAATAGATCAAATGTAATGGCACAGAGTTGGTCCACAAAAAATGGACCAGAGGATTTGACACCGTACTTCATGAGTATACAGAATTGTCAATTCATGTGATGAAAAAACATAAAACTTTAATCGGTTAAATTCAGAAAATATTATAAATTTTGCGAATTGCAAGTAACGGATTTTTACTTTGCAATCGTGTAGCTTCGATTATGATTGAATTAAGTAGCCCGTTTAGTTATTTAGATAATAGAAGTTTCTGAAGAGTATAAGTAATTACTTCACCGATTTATACATTTTGAACGAATGACTTTATACATTTTGAAGTTTCTGAAGAGCATAACTAATAGTAGACATCAACGAATGACTTTATACATTTTGAAGTGAAACCATATTTGTGATCGCATTATAAAAGATGATAGTACAAGATGGTATATTCTTACGGTATTAACAAATTTTGATTTGAAATGGTATGGAAAAACAAATCAGAACTTATATATAACTTAGTACATAGACAACTTTTAGGGAAAAAAAGCATAAAAGCCTTCTGATTTAATTGAACAAATAGTCAACAGAAGATTTTGATATTATGTTATCTTCAAGGCTATAAATAAGCTTTTAGAACATTTTCTAATATAGAATTCTTTTTTTTTGGTAAATTCTAATATTGAATTTTTGTCCAAGTAAAGTACATGTTTAATCCTCAAGGGGTGTGGCTCGATGGTTGAGAGCGGGGCTTGACTTTGGTTAGGTCTCATATTCGATTCCATGCTAGCTCCTCTTGTAAGAGCTCGGGGTAGCCGAAGTTTTACCTGTAGATGGAGAACTAGTTGGACCCTCAATAATGAGGTGCGTCCGCTTGGCCCACCTGTAGGGTGGTGCGCTAGTTGGACCCTTAGAGAAATGTGCCCGCTTGACCCGCCTACGAGGTTTTCTCGACTCAAAAAAGAAAAGAAGTACATGTTTATCTAAAACATTGATTAAATAAATTGGAGTTTCAAATGTTAAAATGTATAATCAATTATAAGAGGTTATGGCTAAACATATATCGAATATTTTAGTTATAGTTAACTTCTTTTATAGGAGCAAACTGTCAAAATTAATATCACCATAGCAAAAATACTAGACTAGAGAATAGGTTTTATTTCTACACCCGTTCTGAATTCTTGCAAAATTGTCTCATAAACAAACTTTCAAAGTTAATATCACCATTGCTTGAATTTGGGAAATTTTAGATTTTCAAATAATTACTTGAACATTTGGAAAATTTAAATTTTAACTCAATTTATTAAAGACTATTGGCAGTTAATTAACTAAAACAATTTATGACTTTAAAAAACATTTTTATTCAATTGATAGTTAATTCATTAATTACTAAGATATAAACTAAATTTTAACACATAAAATTATGTTAATTTATTAAATGAAAATACTTTTAAATAAGAAATTCATGTTAATATGATTCAAGTTAAACCTTTTAAAGGTCTTAAGAATCATCAAAGTTTAAAATTTTCTTAACTTCAATATAAATTGAATAAATAATTTTTTGAATATTTAGGAAAATTGAAATGTAATGCAATTTATTAAGGAGTATTGAAAATTAATTAACTAAAACTATTTATGACTTTTAACAATATTTTTATTCAACTGATAAAAATATTGTTATATTATTTTAACAATAAGAATAATTAGGGGTTAATGTTTTTATTCCTATTCTTAATCAATAGCTACCTTTTCTTTCAACAAATAAATAGAATCATTATTCTTCTACAATAAGTATTCAAGAGTATTTTTTAAATAAAAAACTTAAGCTAATATGTTTCAAGTTAAACTTTTAAAGGTCTTACGAATAACCTCATGTACTTTTCTTAATTTTTAATCAATTGAATAAATAATTATTTGAACTTTTGGGAAAAAATAAAATTTTAATTCAATTAATTAATGACTATTAGCAGCTAATTAATTATAATAATCCGTGAATTTCAGCAATATCTTTATTCAATATACAGTTAATTCATTAATTATATATCATGGTCCTTTAGCACATCAATTTTGACATGAAAAATAATATTATATATCAATATTGGTAGAAATTAAAAAAAGAAAATTTTTCATTTTTCATTTTTTTCTTTTTGGGCATATTTCTCCATTAACAACTCAAATCTAATTCTATAGCTCCTCTTTTTCAGTTCTTACCCTCTTCCCTCTAACCAATTCTCTTTTTTTCTCATTGATTCGTGCTTTTTGTTAATATGAGTCGATCTCCTCCTTTTCTTTCTCCAGGTGTACGGTTCTTTTTCTTTTTTATGTGTGTAGTTGTTTGTGCTTATAGGATTCTTTGTTTTTATTTCTTAACTTGGGTTGCTTTTTTTGGTACCATAAAATGAGTAGTGCTCACAATGGCAGGACACTACCTAACATAAAAAAACCTCTATTAAATCATGATCAAGCCATCTACAAACACTAGGGGAGCTTGTCCCAAAATATGAAAACCGGGAGAAAAGTCAAAAGCAAGGTGAGAAAGGGAGTCAGCAGCAAAATTCCCTTATCTATAGATGTGAGTGAGTTTTACAGTATTAAAGCGTTTCAATAGGTCGAGGATTCTAGCAACAAGAGAGAAACAATCTGAATTTGCTTGGACATCACCATTCAACATCTTGACAGCAATCTCATTATCATTCTCAACAAGAACATCCAAATAAGCAAGATTGTAGGTGAGATGAATACCATGATAAAAGGCCCATAATTCAGCACGAAGAATAGAGCAACGACCGGTCTTGAAAACAAACCTATGTTTCCAGCGATCATTATGATCACGAATTAAACGTCCACCTGCAACAATCCCCGTGGCAGTAGCCAAAGAAGCATAAGTGTTGAGTTTTATAAAAGGAGAATGTGGACATTTCCAAAAAATTAA
>JANZLD010000009.1:52064063-52075955 GCA_026413575.1 Erythroxylum carthagenense | reverse complement strand
CAGATTTTTAGACCGTTATAAAATTAATAAAGATTAAATAAATTTAAAGAATTTAAAATATGATTGAATGAATTTTGTTATCTATCAAAATATTTATAATTTAATTAAAAAATTATATTAAATAAAAATTAATTAATTATTTTATTTTATAAGAATGTATTGATTTATAAAAATTAACGAGTCATTCAATATTTTAGTTTAGTTCAATTTATTTTAATAATTTATAAAAATTAATTAATTAATAACTCCTAGTCATAATTAAAGTTGTTTAGAGATAACTCTGATGGGGTGATTGGAAGATTATAATAAACAATCCGTTTTCCTCGTTAAAAATTAACTTTAATCATGACCAGGAGTTCCGTAGCACATGAACTATCTTTCACTCCGTTACCTCTGCCGTTTGGTTTAACGTTTACCGATCCTTCCATTTGTACTTTGCAGGACTTTCAGCGTCTCTTATACGGCAATTCCTGTGTCCGATCCTCGTACATCGTAAGTCGACTTCTTTTCAGTTTTAATATCATCATTTTCACGTTCCATAAGCCAAAAAGTGACTCTCGCTTTTCGAATATCAATTAATAAGTTGACATACACTAATTGCTTATCTAGGAAACGTTAAAAGTGAATCGAAGGGTGTACGTGTAAGTTCGTTTGCTATTTGCTATGTACACTGCTCCGACCAGTCGTTTTAATGCAGCGCAGAGCCCCACAAACTATTCAACTTAAAGAATATCTCCAACGAGTGGGGAGGTGGCAAGTGGCAGACACCCAAATAATAGAACCATTACTCAAGGCGCCATCTTCACCGCCGAATCAACTAGACCTCGAAGATCGTGACCGTTCCAGCCATATAATAAAACAAGGGGCAGACCTCTATCTCTCTCTCTAATGAAGCGCCACGTAAGTTGTGGGCAACAATTACGTGGTGCTACGCTGGTTGTCTGTTCGGGACGGGGAGAACAGCTGCCCGTGGCATGCGGGCAATGACTGTGGGCCCGATGGACATGGACCTAGTAACTAGAGCCAGCTCGATGTTGGGTCAGGTGGGTCCTACTCTGGAGTCCTGGGGCCCACATCTACTCAGCACCAAGTGCGTTTTTATTATTCTTTATGGACCTGTGGGGCCTACCTAGCATATATTCAAGCCCACGAAGTCCGAAAGTGGTGGTCCTAAGCGTCTAGAAAAATCATGAGAAGTCCCCACTTTAAGTATTTTAAAAAGAAGTCCCTAAAAATCACTTAACTAAATAATTTAACAAGTGCAGACAATTACATAATAATATTTATAAAATTTTAATTTTGTGCTATATAAATAATATTTAAAAAGATTAAATAACTATTTAATTATGTAACATCACTGTGAGTCAAGAACGTATAAGAAATAGCACATAGACTCCGTGTCACTTTTCGAAAGGATGCATGCACCAAGAGCCAATAGAATGTAATACCACCCAACTACACGGAAACCGGAAACATATCCGCCTTTGGTTTTAAAGAACTGATTAACCGTACGACACATCTAATCAGTTGCTCGATTGACCAATCAGAATTCCCAAAACCAAATACGCAATGTAGTCCGCACCGCACAGGATCGTTCCCAACCCCCCACCACCCACCCCGCTACACTTTATAAACCATTCTCTGGCCCTTCCGTCCTTTCCTGCAACTGCAAGCCCTCGGTCTCTTCTCTTCCCTTTCACCTTAAAACCTACGCATCTCGGCGCACATTAGCGGATTGCTGTGTTCTTTGTAGTAGTTCCTTCCTCTTTTTCTAGTCCAAACATGTCTTTCAATGGAGGGGGTTTTGATTACAACAAACCTCATTTCCTTGAGGCGTGTTTCCTTTGTCGGAAGCCACTGGGATGTAACTCAGACATCTTCATGTACAGGTTAGTTAGTTGATTACAACTCTTTTAAGGTTTCTTTGTGATTTGTGTGAGTTGCTTTGTTTGTGTAAAGTCTTTGAACTATTCTGATTTGTGTTCTTGGAAATTTGTGTTGATGCAGAGGTGACACACCGTTCTGTAGCAAAGAGTGTAGGCAAGAGCAGATAGAGTTGGATGAGTCTAATGAGAAAAGGAGTTGGAAAATGTCATCCTCGTCTTCCAGATCTATCAGGAACTCTGAAACAAGGGACTCTTCACCTAACAAGACTGTGCGGACAGGCGCGGTTGTTGTGGCTTAAGAACTGTTGAAGAAGCTTTATTAATCACACGTTGACAGAGAGCGAGTTTTTCTGAATTGGGAAAATCCCTCGTAAAGAGATTGCAGAGGTTTGATGCTCTTGGATCTGTAAAAGAAGGGTCTTTTTGGAGATGACAATAGGAGTTAGATGGGGCTGAGTGGGTGAGTGATGGATGATCATATCAATTAGGGAGGAATCGGGAATTCGGGATGGTTTGGGTAAATGTTGAAGCAATCAAATGTTAGAAGACAGAAATTTCTCTTTTATGGTTTTTGTCTGTATCTTCATCTGTTGAACAACGTTAGTTCATCAGGCTGTGTTAAGAATCGAGGGCATGCAATATGAAGTTGAGCCTTTGAAATTGATCTTCCAGTTTCCTACTTTTTCAGATTGGTTCATCTGCTCACTGATTGTATTGTGACATGTATCATAAACAATGCCTGATCTAATAAAGAAAACATTCCTGAGGGGAACGTTTGCCGTCAAGAATATTTCTTGTTTGTGCTTTGATTCTATGCTCAATGTCGAAGATTATGTCGATCTTCAGAAGAACGTATGAAAGAAGAACACATACCAAATAAAGGGTTCGAGTTTCTTAATAATAAAGATTGATCCATCACTCAAGATTCCATTGAGTTATAACACAGCCACTAGATTCCACACACAAACGTTGTTTGTACAGAGTTTTACAGCTAATCAATCTACAAGAAACCTTGAGCGGGTTTTTAAGTTTCCGATCAAACAACTTTCGCTCTCTGCATGATCATGAACCTCCTTCTGCTTGCACCTTCCAGGTGTTCCCCGAGTTTGGCAAGGTGGGTCATCCTCCTTTTCCACGACTCGGATGGTTCCAATTGATTTGGCATCTGAATCGAGTCGAGTTGGTTATCTTCAGAAACTCCATCGCAGTCCTGTAAACAGCTAGCTTCTTCAGAATCTTGGATTATATGTTCCAGGGTTTCTACAACCTGACTCATCTTTGGTCGATCCTTGGGATGCCTTAACAAACAAGTATCAGCTAACTTCGCAATCTTTCGAGCAGCAGTGGTGGAGTACTGGTGTTGGAGTCTAGGGTCCATCATCAAACCAAACCTTTTGCCATCTGCAGGAAATTGTTTCACCCATTCCAATAACTTCTGTTCTACCGTAGGTAAGCTCCTTTCAAGTGAACGTCTTCCTGTAAGAATCTCGTATAATACCACACCGAAACTCCATACATCACATTTAGCAGTGAGACGTCCTGTCTCAATGTAATCTGGAGCAGCATATCCATATGTACCCACAACCTGATCATGAAAAGACCAAAGCTTATATATGAACTAGAGATTTGTTCTGGAACAAGAGATCTAATTTAGGATTCCCGGTTCACATGAAACTTACTGCTGTTGAGACATGCGTATGTCCGGTCATTGGTCCCTCTCTAGCAAGACCAAAATCTGAAAGCTTTGGTGTGAAATTCTCATCCAATAACACATTGGATGACTTAAAATCTCGGTATATAACCTGCATTGTTACTTACGAAGACAAAGGATCAGGAACAGATGCTGAAACCAAAAACTTCTTCAAATCAAGTTGAAAATCAACAAAATCATTACATATAGCTCTTAATATTACAACCAGTCATGTTTGAGAGAAGAACCTGAACTTCCAATCCTTCATGTAAGTAGGCCAACCCCTGAGCTGCCCCTAGTAGTATCTGCAATCTTACCTTCCAAGAAAGTGGTGGATATGCCTTGTTAAAGAGATGATCTTCTAAGCTTTTGTTGGGCATAAATTCATACACGAGCAGGCGTTGGATCCCTCTCTCCCCATCAACAGCACAATATCCAATCAGTTTCACAAGATTTGGATGCTCCACAATACCAAGAAACTGAACTTCTGCGACCCATTGTTTGTGACCCTAAATGATAAACAGAGCACTGTGAGTTATAGTGATTTAACTTCGGATAGAAGGAAGAGTACACCAGAATCATCATATGAACAAAAATGCTTATTCTTTATCACCAATGTCGATCTAACTACTACTATTTGACACATTTTCCAGCAAGAAGCATAAGCAATAACTAAAACTGGAAGATATTTGCTTTGTATCTATTTATTTCGGTGTCCTTATGAAGTTTTAAGCTCAAGATGGTTTATGAAGAATCTATGATCTAATAAGAATTCAAGATAAAAAGTGCATTGACAAAGTGCAGAGGAGTGTTGAAGCATTTCTCGGTCCAGAGTTCTTCAAAATCAATTCAAAGTAACATGATAATAAGAGAACTTTCATTAGACTAATTTGAACTATTTTACTTCAACACTTATGTAACCGCATACCTGTAAGCCATCCCTGTTCAACTTTTTAACAGCAACCAAAACAGGATCACTTTTATCATCTGCGGGTTTGATTGAACCCTTATAGACACTCCCAAATCCACCTTCACCAATCTTGCGCTGCCTAGTGAAATCATTTGTCGCTTGTTTGAGCTCTGAGAAAGAGAAGACTCGCAGCTTATGAGCCTTTTCTTCGTATAATTCTGGTATGCCACGAGGTGATATATCCGAACATAAAGATTTGGTCACACTTTCAGTCCCTGAAAACTCCGTCTTCATTCCACCTTTCAACTCAGGAGCTGATTTCTGTTCTCTGCATCTGGATTTGTCCTTGAAGTAAGGAAAACACTTCATTTTGCTGATTTTGTTCACTGTAACACTCGCTGAGATTAGTTTCTAGATCCGTTTTCTGCCTCCAAAACGATCGAGAAAGGAACCAACTTCAAAGGAAAGTCACAAAAACTCGGAAAAAACCTGGAGAAAGCACTGAATATATGAGCATGAACATCAGTAATCAAACGAAGTCCCAAAACCCAAATAAGAACCGGTCGAAATCCACGCAAGGGCTAATCAAATCCACAGTGAAACGGAAGCGATAAACAGACATCCATTTGAAACAGAAGGAGCTTACCATATTTAATACATGAAGACAAAATGCTAAACCATAAAACGAAAAGAAGAGCAAGATAGAGGCAGAGATATACATGGAAGTTGCATAATTTTACCTAAAAACACGTAAACTTTTACTGGCATCTCAGATATATCGCACCAGGTGTCCAAAAGGCTTCCATGGATTTTCTTGCTTTGTTATCCTAGTGAAGAAGCTGCCTTTTCTCTCAGTTTTCCTTGATACGGGATTCGAGTGAGACCTGGGGATTTGCTCACTTGGTTGACAATTTCCAAACCAGTCTACAATAAAAAATCACTCACGTACCTGTTTTTCAGTTGCAATATAAATTCTTTCGTCGTCTCGTCTCTGTCAGCAACAGCAAGTCAATACAAAATTGAATGCCAACTCCCTCACTCACAAGCAAGCCTATGTTCAGCTATGGTATAGGGATCTCAAGGGATCCATTTTCAGTGACACCTGTTCGGTTCTAGGGATTGAATTTGGCAAATTAAGCAGCTAATGCTCTTAAATTTAATAGATTTAATATAACTCCGTATCAATCATATTGAGAATAGCGTATTAATAAAACTCAATTCTAAACCAACAGATCAAATCCGAAGCAAAACCAGCTCACTTACTTGACTGTTATGTTCAACTTGCTTTTTCTCTGCGTGCGTTTAGTTACTGTCTCTAATATATAAATACGGAATGAGATGAAAATTTGAAGACGGAATAAAATAAAAATTAGAGGCATATGTACGAGTCTAATATGGCAAATCCCATAACACGTATTCACTCTTATAAATGATATATTAATTCATAGTTAATGTAATTTTAATTTTAATTTAATTAATTTAATTTGGTTTAATATGTAGATATTTAAAATTGTGTATATTTAGAATCTTGCTTAAATTGATATCTTATTAAATTTGAATAATTATGTTAAATTAGTTCAATTTCAACCGATGTAATTTAAAGTTAACAAATTTAATTAAACTCGTACTTCAATTATAATGTTTAGATCTAAGTAAACTCGATTCGGCCATGTTGCTCGTATTTGTCTGATATATTAGGTCAAATTAAAATCTGATGGTGTCCAATTAGGAAGATAATCATGTTGAGAAAGTGAGTTTAATAATGTACTCCAGCAAGGACTCACAAAGCTTCAAAGTATTGATTAGGTACGTTGTTCTATATATTTGGTAACATGTTGCTGATGTGGAAAATTTTAATGTCACTCTTGTGGATATAGTTTTTGAAAAATTGATTAGAATACAAAATTATGTACCAAGTTCACCTAGCGGGTAACGCACGTTAACATGCAAGCATTTTTGCTAGACAGCTACCAACGTAACGTGAAATGTAATTGTAGAAAGTGAAATGTAATTGTAGAAAGCTCCGGTAGAGAGTAGCTGTTTTCGTTTTTGTGTTCCACTTTATACCTGAGACCATCGGTCCATTCATTAAATGTTAATGGATAGATTGATGGTCTCACACATAAGATGACACAAAAAAAATAGAAACAGTCAAATAGATAATTTCGAACTTAGGATAACACATGAAAACTAAAACAGAGAAATTGATCCTGAAAAATAATGCATCCTCACAGTTATCTAAAACTTAAATTATTACGATCTTATAATATTTTAATCTTAATTGGAACGTAAAATTTAAATAGTTGAAATTTGATTTATAAAAAAAAAACACAATTATCTTGAGTGTAATGTGTTAAATTTAGCCGTCAATTAAATTTAAGTTGAAATGAAATCTTTTATGGTAAATTAAGTTAAACAAGTAGGTCAACACAAAATATCTCTGCTAAGAAGTATAAATAGGAGAATGTTGGATAAACAATTATAAGTTGACCCTACCAAATATCTACCATAAGAGTTTCAATATCGAGATACGTATCTGCCAGAAAAAGAAAAGCTCATAATAAGAATCTCAGAATAATCAATACATATAAACGTGATTCTAAAATCAATTGATTTCCGATACTCACCGGCACCCTTTTTATAGTATCAGAAAAAGATAAGGGTGCCGGTGAGTATCGGAAATGTACCACTGTCTCATTTCACGAATAGTCGCTCATTGCAAATCAGCAAAGCAACTTATCGACAATGGAGGCCAGGTGTTCGACGAAATGGGTGTCGTATGTTATAATGGTATTATTGGTTGTTTCATGCCATGCAAGTGAAGAAGTGTAAGACAAACAAGACTGCATAGTTACATGCATGCAACAGTGCACTGGTTTGCCCAATTTATGTCAGGACTGTTGTAACAGCAAGTGCAGTGAGCAACCTCCAGCCTCCCAATCTGCTCGTCGGATCATAGGCATAGAACGTCGTATCGTCAAATGTTAGAAAGATTTCGGTTTGTAAGTGTTTGGTATTTAATTAATTTCCAAACGCAAACTCAGTTTAAATAAAAGAGGAAAAACAATTTTTTTAATCAGGTGTTCAATATGATAAGAAGACTCTTTAAGTGAAATTTTATTTCATTTTTATAGTTAATTACATGAATACATAAAATTGAAAATGAGCAAATGCAAATTAAAATGCTAAATTAGAAGGAAATTTTTGGTTAAAAAAAAGAAAAAATTATTTAAATCTTTTTGGTTAAAAAATTTTATATGATTTTTTAATAAATTAAACTATTTTTATATAAAAATATTTAATTTGATATGTTCTATTAAATATGAGTTAAAAAAAACACTAATTTGATATTCCTAAAAAATATCAGAATCAAATTAAGACCATACACACATCAATCTTTTTTATTTTAAAATTTTTGTTATTTCAAAAGACAAAAAAAATTTATAGATGGTCATTAAATAAAATTTAAAAATATATAATAACTTATAAATAATAATAATAACAATAACAATAATAATAACAACAACGTTTAAAGTCAGCAGACTCAGCTTGAATTGACAAAACTTTTGTTTGGGCTTAAGTTTTTTTCCCCCTAAATTAGCTTTGTCCGTACTAACTATAGACTTACAAGTTACAATATTTAAGTAAGTGATATCGTTTTAAACAAATTATGTCATTTTTAATTTTAAAAATTAAAAGATATTATACTAAATTGAGTTTTTAGACATTTAAATTTAATGGAGCTCAAACTTGGAAGTTAAAGTTTCGAACTTGATTAAGTGTTTAGTTAGTCTTAGAGTTGAATGCATATGATAGTCTTTGAATACAGCAAAGACCGCGACGATCGCCTGATACCGATAGTCTTTGAATGGGGGTCAAATATGGCTTGAAGTACTTTATTTTGTTTGAATTCAAAACCTGAAGCGTTGACCAATGGTGCAATCTTTGCACATCAGGCCCTGGAATTGGTTGACCTTTGGCCAAAAAGATTACATTGTTATCGACGCCAAGTTGAATACAAATCATTGACATAAAGTTCATTAAATCACTCAACTGCCGCATTCAAACGTCGGCTTCCGATTAGTTGGACTCAGCTAGCAGTTGACTATGTTTTAATTTATGTTAAAAATTCAAAATTTTTAGAATTCTTAAAAAATTACAATTTTAATTCTTTTATTAGATTTCTACTAAATTATAATGACAGAACAAGAACAATATAAATAGATCAATTAAATGATAACATATATATTAAATTTGAATTACTAATTTATTACTATTTTAAAAAATTAAATGAGAAGTTAAACTAATAAAATAAGAGATTTAAAATTTAAAAAATTAAACTAATATTGGTTAAGACTGAATAAAATTAAAAATTTTGACATATAATTGAAGATTAAAAATTTTAAAATTTAATTAAAAAAGACTTTTAAGTAAAAATTAATTAATTAAATATATTATATAAAAATTAATTAATTTACAAATTAAGTGTTTAATTATTAATGCATTAACGAGACTGTGGATAACATAACAATGACATGCGTGGAACTATGCCCTTTCAATGCATTGAAAACTTAAGCTAACCCAAATTTAATGCAGATTCACCTATATCTATGCATATCTACTTATGATTTCATATAAATTCCCACATCAAATACAAGGATACTCGCGACATGAATAAAGAGTGTAGGCAAATACATTGCTGTCTGGTTGACATTTACCGATATCCAAATCACGAAATCTAAACTGTTTAGCCCATTTCGAAGATACTTCTTCACGATCCAAGAACCCAGATTCAGTCCATACAAGAAAAACCTCAATTACTATAGGCCCACAAAAATGTCTTTCACGCATCGATCGTTAGGGATGACAAACGGTCACACGAGACCAATCGGATCGGATCAAGTTTGTCATTGGTTTGATTCGGTCTAAGGTGCTGCTAGAACTCGAATTTATATTAAATAAAAAGACATCATTTTATGATAAATATTTAAGCCACTCAAATTTACTTTCTGTATCTTTTTATATTATAGTCGAATTAATTTGAACTTAATTACTTGACTGTGAATTGAATTTGAGTTTAGAACGTAAATGTTAATATTAATTAAAATTTATTACCGATAATTTGACATTTTAGCTTGTATTTAATATGATCCATAAATAATAAATAACATTTGAATTTATCAAAATTATAGATTATATTTGAAGATAAGCTTTTAAAAAATTTATATTTTAATCTTAAGTATAGAAACTCAATCCAACATGCTTGGAGCTTGGTCTAGAAGTTTAAAAAGTTTGAAAACTCGTAAAATCTAAAGTTGAACTGCAATTCAATTGCATTTAATTTTTTTTGAATAAGATGTATAAGTTCTGGACCAATTCAACTTATTATGAATAGGAAATTATTATCTATGCTTGAATTTGATTTGATTGTATTAAATGATACCATTACAGTGTAATAGGCTAAAATAATGTGAATTTATTTTTTAAAAAAATTAATTTATAAAATAAAACAAATTCTTTTTATTAACTTACGCTTGGCAATTGGGCCGATTTTTTAGTCTTGCTAAATACTAAGTATGAGGATCAAACAGACAATTACAAAATGACACTATTAATTACAAGATAACATTATTTTAAATTTTTTAAAAATTAATAAAACGGTTCTGCCCAAGTTATTATTATTTGTAATTAAATTATATTAAAACTCATTCAAAGAGAATTTCATACATCAATAGAAAGAGAATGATGAATATTGAAATTTTTATTTAATTATTGTTAAAAAAACTAATTTTTAATTGTTAAAAAAACAAGTAACATTTCTTGACAATTTTACTTTTAACTTTTTTGCGATTATTAAATTATTAAATTTAAATTTTAATGATAATTTTTAGTTTTCTTTCAAATTTAAAAATCTAATAAAATTTAATGTTAACTACCATTGATTATTGAATTAATTGATTAATTTGCTATAGAACATGGATTTTCGACTGACAAATTTTCTCTGATCAGCTAATTTTTTTAAAAATAATTTTTTAAAAATAATTTTTTAAAAAATTAAAACTTAAAATTTTATATTTTTAACTGAGTTCAATCTTAAGTTACCCAGATTTAGTCCAATTTGAGACCTAATTTTTTTAAACAAAATAATTGAGCCTTAAGTTAATCGAAGATTAAGCTTGACCCATAGATTGACTCGTTAAAAATACTTAAATATAATCCATAGGCTAGCTCGACAATATAACTAATTACTTTAATTATAATTTTTATTTTAATTAAAATTTTATTATTTATATATATCTATTGGCATTTATTTAATATATATATATTAGTTTTAAAGGTTTGCTCAGAGATGTGGATAACGTACTGTTCCAGCCGGTATCGGCCGGAACATTCCGTATCAGCCAAAAAACGGTACCGGAACGGCCATAGAGGGTACCGGGAATGAATTCCGGTTGGTACCGGCCGGTACCGCCAATACCGGATTTTTCCGAGGCCATTCCGTAAAAAAAAACCTCCAGGAACTATTTTGCAAATAAAGAAAATTTTAACCTAAATTTATCTACCCTCCCCGACTCTCCCTCTCTCTTCATCTTCTTCTCTCCCTTCCGTCGTCCCAACTCCCGCCTGTAGCGCCTCCGGCCTTCAACTGTCATCCACACCCGAAGACGTCTACCGCACATCGTCTTCGCCTCACCGCACACCGCACGCCTGAAGACGTTGCCGTTTGTTGAGGTCCACTGTTTGGCGCCCACCGCATACCGTCCAGCCTTCTCCGTCGTCCTCCTCGCACTCGCACACTACACACCTTGCAACACCACACACCGCACACCGTGACCCGACGTTGACCCAGATTTGGTGAAGATTGATTGATTTTTTATTTTTGTTTAATTTTTCATGAAATTTTGAAATTTATGATTGTTTGATTGTGTTGGTTGTTAGATGATAGTGAATTTGGGGTTAAAAATTGATGTTGTTGTGTTGGATTTGGGAAAAATTTTGAAGTTGATTTCGGTGTTAGATTTGGGGAAAATTGTGAAATTGATTTCGGTAGAACAAAGTAAAGTGTGAATGTTGAAGTCTTGAAGATGTTTTCGGTTGGCATTTTGCATTTTGGAAATAGATTAGTCATTTGGTCCGAATCCGATTGGAAATTAAATTTGGAAATTGGAATGGTGATTGTGATTTAGTAGATTTTAAGGTATTAACATTGAATTGTTGAATTATTGATGAATGAGATTGAATTTGAGTTTGTGTAATTGCATTTGAGATTGAGTTTGATAATCAAAATCAAATCAACATTTAAACCTAATCGTAAAATTAATAATCAACTTTGAAATTAATAATTAAATGTAAAATTGTAAAATTGATAATCAAAATTAGTAAAATTGAAAAAGCTTAAATTATTA